>MCJB01019966.1:250402-335999 GCA_002018475.1 Nicotiana obtusifolia
GGGGGGGGGGGGGATTCTTGATTTTTCTTTTTATAACTAAATAGTCAACTAGTTTGCCAATTAGTCAACTGCCTGAATAAACAATATAAAAGGTAAAGAAAGAAAGTAAAGCGCAGTAAGTAAATGACGCAGTATTTTATATTGGTTTGGATTCAATGTGAATCCTACTCCAATCCCCTTAGGTTGCAAGGGTATTTTCTCTTCAAAGATCCTGATAAACCTTCGTACAGATATGTTGTTGTTGTTGCGAACACCAACTCATTTCAGATCCTAAGTACATTTATCATATTATTGATACAATGCCTCACCAATATTTTTGTCTCTTTCTTATATCTACTAATTACACAGTAAACTATACTCATGTCACAATGCTTGTTTAGAGTAGAACAAAGAGCGTGAAGTTGGTTTGATCAAAGTGTGTGTGTGTGTGTGTGTATATATATATATAATGTGTGTGTGTGTGTGTGTATATATATATAATGTGTGTGTGTGTGTGTACACTTCATGAGATCTTCTTTGATTCTTGATTGTTATAAATCTTGAGAGATTACAGACCAAAGGGAATTGATCCTTGAAAGGAACCGTAGAGTGATTATTTCCAAGAATATGTGTGGTGCTTCTGTTGATTTGCCTTGACTTGTGTCTCTATAGAGCTTTTCTTGCTGAGTAGATCATTCTTTTATTCAAGAACCCAAAAATAGGTTCTTTGATTTCCGCAGTTAATCATCTTCCTTTGATAGACGAAATTCAGTGTAGATTTACGACAATATAGACTTTCTTTAATTTGGGTCTTTCCTTTAATATCTTCTACCAATCTGCTGTCACGTTGTTGACAGATTTTCCTCTTTATTTCCGCTAGTCCTTCCTTTCCCATTTTCTATAGCTTGTTTTTGACAGTCTTCCTTTACATTGCTTCTAGAGTGTTTCTTCAAATAAGATATGTTATTTTTCATCACTAAAACAAACATAGATTTAACAATCTCCCCCTTTTTATGATGACAAAATAACAATGTAACAACAGCAGTTTACTTCCCTGCATATCAGTCGGCTCTTCATTTGTTGTAGTTGGCTCCCTCTCACATTAGTATTAGTGTATCTTAATACACTAGTCGACTCTTCATCTGGTGTAGTTGACTCCCCCTCAATATGTCATCTTGTAATTTACCTGCTAGAGCTTGTGTGTTGTTGGAAACAAAAACAACAAAAAAACTGCTGCATTCTCCCCCTTTGGCGTCAGCAAAAGGTCATGATATAACTAAACTAAACATTTTAGCAGTCTATAGCTAATTGAATAAGCATGCAGGAGCAGAGCCAACTAAGTGTCTAAACAGTACAACCCATGATTGAATCATCAGTCCAAAAGAAACAAAAATTTTATTTTAAACAACCATGCATCAACGTCGTAGAAAGTAAGTAAGACGTTCTCTGCTATCTTGAGAATCTGCACTCATATCTTGGATATGTCACTGCCTGTCTCCTTCGACACACCATGTACATCTTCAATTATGGTTTGCAGGGAGATCAGTGAGTCCTTGATGATAGCCAATTAGTCATTGATGGAGGTTAGCTTGTCTATGTTATCAGGGTCAAATGCATTGGGAAGAGAGATAGAGGCTTTGGCTTTTGAGTCGGTTGGAGCAGTCTTGGCTTCACCATCTTGCTTCTTTATCCAAGTTTCTTCCGTAGCAATTTATCACATTATAGCGAATGCTCTGGAGTTATATGATTTGGTGACAGTGACATAGGGATAGTTAGCAAGGGAGATGTTGTGGGCTTCTAACAGATGGGTAGTGACCATTTCATAGGGAAGACTCGTAGGATCATCAGCACTCTCGATCATGAAATTGATGACTCAAGAATATAGTTTGTCCTTAGGCTTAGTTAGAAGACATTAAACGAGGAAAGTATCCCGTTGGGTAAAGGTAGAGAAGGATCCTGTACGCGGGAGAAGAGTGGTTGCCACAATGTGTGCTAGGACACGGGTTTCAAAACAAACATCACTAGGGCCTAATTGACTGGGAAAGGGCTCAAAGGGTGACTCAGCTATTCACTTCTTTGCATCATCTATTTCAAAGTCCTCGAGCCATGTATTCTTAAACAACATAAAAAACTAGAGCACTCACACTGAAAAAAGTGGAATCAAACAGAGTACAATCCAACACGATGCGCTTACCAAGAACTAGGGACTCGAATTTGTCAGAGTAGAACGAAGATTAGCATAGAACATCTTAACAAGATATTCATATAGGTTTGGAGGAGGCAGACAAAGAAAGTTTTTCCACCCTTGGAGGTCAAAGAGTTCCTTGACCTTGTAGTTGAGGCTCTCCGTGTCATGTAGATTGATGACTCTGCCAGGGGCTACATGTTTGTGTTTGAAGGCTATGAAGGCGTCTATGTTAAAAGTTGATATCTGAATCTAGAGAGCTTGATAAGTCTGCTTTGGGCTTTTTGGGGGTAAATGACTCAGGGATATCTTCCATCTGACGCTTCCTTAGGGAGTTTTCATTGAGGCTAGGCGCATTGTCTGAGAGTTCCTGAGAAGAGGAAAAATCTTCAGAGTGGTCTGATCATAGATTGACTAGTCAGGGGGTTGAGATGAGGGTTTGCTATGGAGTGCGTTTGCGGGTTGAGGTGGAAGACTTTTTTGGAGTTTTCGCTATTGTAGGGTTGATAGCAAGGGTTTCGAGATACAAACAATGTGAGGGAATTAGGGAGAAGAAACTAGACTTTAAAGAAGTAAAATTGATGGTTGAGTGCAGAAGGAAAGGGTGTTAGTGATACGACGTGATGATTGACTACCCTCTGAAAAGTTATTGAAGATGTGTTAAAAATTGAAAAGTAAGAGACACATAATTAATGCTACTTACACAAACAAGGAAATACACAGATTAAGTGGCGGAAAAAAAAATAACACAAAAGGCCCTAAAATTTTGAATTAAAGGTAATAATGCTAAGAGAGACTCGCAATGCACAAAATATGTACTCAAGAAGGGGTTTTGTAAAAATATCCGCCAATTGATCAATAGTGCTTACAAGCGATAATTTTATGTTTCCTTTAAGGACATGGTCTCTAATAAAATGATGCTTTCTATCTATATGATTGGCCCTAGAATGATGCACATGATTTTTTGAGAGACATATAGCACTAGAGTTATTATAAAATATTTGAATAGGTTTAAAGTATAATTCATAGTCACCTAATTGATGCGATATCCAGAGTAATTGAGAACAACATCATCCAATTGCAATGTATTATGACTCAGTTGTGGAAAGAGCTACCAATCCTTGTAGCCTGCTATTCCATGAAATTAGTTCCTTTCCAGCAATTGACACGTTCCACTCGTGTTCTTCCTGTCTTCTTTGTCACCTGCAAGATCATCATCTTAAAATCGTTCAAGTTTAAAATTGTTAGAGCGTGGATACCATAGTCCATTAGAAGTGGTTCCGATAAGATAGTGAACTATTTGCTTTACGGCTATTAAGTGAGACTCCATAGGAGCTGATGAAACCTGACACATTTACAAACACTGAACATGATATCTTGTAGACTAGCAGTTATGTTCAATAAAGATCCAATCATTCCACGATACTTATTCTCGTCTACTAAATTTCCCTTCTCATCTTTATCCAAAATCGTCGATGGACTCATGGGAGTTCAAATTGCTTTGGCATTGCTCATTCCGAACTTTTGAATTAGCTCCTTTATGTACTTGGTCTGTTAAATGAATATGCCATCTTCTGATTGCTGAATTTGATGTCCAAGGAAAAATGTGAGTTCTCCCATCATGCTCATTTCGAACTCACTCTGCATGAGATTTGAGAAATCCTTGCACAAGTGCGGGTTAGTGCTGTGAAAAATGATATCATCAACGTAGATCTGAATAATGAGATTACCTTTAGATGATATCTTGATGAATATATTGGTTTCTACCTTAGCTATGGTGAACCCATGATCAGTTAAGAAGGAACTTAGCCTTTTATACGAAGCTCGAGGGGTTCGTTTGAGTCCATCAAAAGCCTTAGTCAACTTATACACATGATAAGGAGATTGTAAGTTTACAAAACCAGGAGGTTGTCTTACATATACCTCCCCATCGATAAAACCATTTTGAAAAGCACTTTTGACATCCATTTGAAATAGTTTAAAGCCTTTAAAAGATGCACAAGCAAGTAATATGCGAATTGACTTTAACCGTGCTACCAGAGCGAATATTTCATCATAGTTGACTCCTTCCTGCTGTGGGTAACCTTGAGCTACTAATCTGTCTTTATTTCTGACTAACTTTACATCCTCATTTAACTTGTTTCTGAATACCCATTTGGTTCCAACTACTGTACTTTACTGGCTTAACTACCAGTTCGCAGTTAATTCTTGTCAAATTGATCAAGTTCATCATGCAAGGTTTGTACCCAGCTGGTACCTTTTAAGGCTTCGACACTCTTATTCGGTTAGATTTGAGAATTCAGTGCAATGTTAGCCTTTTTCTTGAGAGATCTCTTAGTTTTCATTCCCTTGTTTGGATCTCCAATGATGAACTTTTGTTGATATTCGGGTTCACTTCTCCAATCATTTGGTCGCGTTTCAGCCATTGGAGTAGTCGACTCTGATGAGTGGTGATTTTACCATTTATTTTAGTCTCTTTTCTTTTGTATTAGTACCCATAATTATAATATGAGTTTGTTTATGGTGTGTATTGCTATATTTTTAGCTAATTAATGTCATGAAGAGAGTTGAAATAAATAGAAGTGGAATTGAGCAAAAAAGAGTTAAGAAAAATACAAAATCCTTCAGTGATTTCAGATCTGCGAAACATTGTTCGCCTATGCGAGCTCGCCTCTACGAGTAGAGGGCCGCATCTGCGAAAAATAGCCACCGTCCACTGGGATCGCATTTATTGTTGATAATACGCATCTGCGGAGTCGCTTCTGCGGCGACATGTTCTTCATTTTCGGAGAAGGCAATTTCCCAGATGTTTCCCATCTGCAAATGAAAGTCTGCTTTTGCGGTCGCACCTGCGATGATTTATTCCACAGGTGCAGTCAACGGGCTTCAGCTATGGACAGTCTTGGCATTTTACCTCTTCTCCATTCCAAACCCACAAATCCACGACCTAGCTTATTGGAATGATATCTTTGGTCAGTTTCCACACATCTTTAACATCTCTTGACTAGAGAACACAAGTTTTGGAGCTAGGATTTTTGCACACAAACTTGGGTCTTGAAGATTTGAAGCTTTTGGTTGAGAATTTCTTACCCATTTATGTTCATTTCTTCAATTTTCCTTGCTTTGTATTGTACATCTAATTGTGTAGTATGTTTTCCAACACTTGAATCTTGTTTATGGGAATATTAATATTTAAAGTGTGGATAAAATATCTTGTTTTGCATATATATTGAACGATTTTTATTTATATTAATGTGAGTTATTGTTTCTTTAAATATTCTTGTTCTTTAATATTTCCAAAGGGATTAGCTAACCCTAGGACTCACCATTCAATTCGAATTGATTATGGAAAAGATAATTTGGGGTTGGAAAGATTAATTAACAAGAACTTGAGGCGTTAACCCTCACTTTATAGATTCTACCTAAGTATAACATTGAACTACTTGTAGCCATATTCGGGTGTGCTTAATCTCTCAATTTTTATTTTGTATAATTCAATTAGGAAGTCTTGTTAGTCTTTGGAAGAAACTAACATAGGATTTTTACCCGAGGCTAATAACATAAACTCTCTCATATTTGTAAAATTGTGAAATACATTGGACCGTTACTTGAGTTTAATTCCCATTGCATCCATGCTTTTAGCCATTGCTCATTTTACTTGCTTTCTAGATTTGCTTATTTTTATTCATTTAGACATAAATATTTTCTTAACGTCCTCTTAAGTGTTTGGCTTAGCATAATAAGTTATAATTCTTGTATACGCCTAATCGCCTACATATTATTCTATGTGGGATTCGACCCCGGCTCATATTTGGTTAAATTATTGCATGCGACTGTGTCCATTTATATTTTAGTAGTGGATTTGGACGTCATCAAAATTGGCGCCATTGCCGGGGAACAATTTGGTATTATTAGGTTGTTTGAGAAGTAAGCGTACCTGCTTTGGTCCAAACTTATGAATATTTGTGTAATTATTTTCTTATCTTTGTATTTTGTTCTTGTTTGTTTTCTTGGTTTTTGAAAAATGGCATCACATGATGAAAATTGCTCGGATGGTAGTTGTTCATATTTTGATGACCCTTGTCCTTATTCTAGAGGACCACACTCGTGGCAAAATTGTTTAAATTCTCCCGGGGTCGGATTGTGTGCACAATCTCAAACCCATGAGGGGAGTATATGTGATAAGTGTACTGGTCAAAATGGCCATTGGGATAATTGTGCTTATTTGTCCTCCCTTCCCCAAACTCCCGCTATAATGATTCCACTTTTTGTGATGAGAATTATAGGGATATGGAACTGGAAGAAAGTGAGCATGATCAAAATGGAGAGCTCAAGCTCATAATGGAATGTCTACTGGAAGGAGGAAACAAAGAGCAAAAGTCCTTGGAGGAGTTTTTGAAAATAGTCTGCAAAATGATTTGGTGCTTGAAAGGTTGAACTCACAAATGGGAGAAATGCTTGAAGCTTTAGAGGACCAAAAAGCCTCGGAAGTGAATGATAGCAAAGAACCTTCCTTAGATGTTGAAGCCGAAAGTTCTTCTTTGGTACTTCATCAAAACTAAGAAGAACTCTCAAATGCTAAAAATGAGGGGATGATGCTCATGTTGGAGGCCATTCTTGAAAATGAGGAGAAGCACAACTTGACACTCGAGGACTTGAACAAGTTTTAACTCAAAATGATTAGAATATCTGCACATTGGATGCTCAAATGAAAATATTGGTCGAGGCTCATTATGCCCACCAACTTCAGAGTGTGGAAAGAGCTCAAGAAAAGTCCAACTTCGAGGAAGAAAGTGAGCTTTATTTTAAGGAATCAAGAATTGAATATGCCAACCGACTTCATACTTGTTAGTGATGCCAAGAAAAATATGAAATTAGAGTCAACCAGTATAGTTGAAAGGATGGTCGAATTTGTCTCTAGTTCGGGGGGCCAAGAGGATGTCAAAATCCGGGAAAAAATGCAATTTGGAGGCTTGATGTCACATTCCAAGCATTTCTCAATATTGGAATTGTGTGGTGATATGGGCGTTGAACTAGACGACTCAATGAGGAATTGCGAAGAGTTGAATGTACAAGAAGGCAAAATGACATTCCTCACATGAAAACTAAGAAATGCAAAATGAAGCAAATGGCATTTGGCTTGATCATCTACATACCACACCTCGTCGCTCGTGGTCACAAACTTGATTCCAAGTTGGGTGCCCAGTTCATATCTTCCAAGTGGCGAGAAAAGTGGTAAAGTTGATCCGCATTGTGCCACGACGTTAAATACGGCGCTTAGTGTTAGGCAACCCATCATTTTTCAAATATATTGTTCATTTTTGAAATTTTCTTTTTTAGAATAGCTTAGTATATTATTTTTGACTAATCTGCCAAGTTTCAGATCTTTTGGAGTTGAATTGAGGAGTTTGAGGTGTTAGAACAACCCAAAATAGTGGCTGCCCAGTTTTGCCCAGCAGAACTCTGGTTGAACCGCACCTGCTATAACTTTTGCGTAGATGCGGCTACGTAGAAGCGCTGAAAACATCGCAGATGCGAAAGTATCGCATAAGCGATCTTTTCTTCACCGGAGCGCTCACACAAAAGCGCTATATCTTCTTAGAAGCGATACTTCGGGTAAATGTTAAAGCCCTTCATCAGGTAAGACCCTAATTTTTCACAAAATCTCAAAACTCCCTCTCACCTCTCATATTCATCTCCACTGCTCTTGCATTCTACTGCCCTCACACAAGAAAATAGGTATCATTTTCAGTTCTCTCTTCTACTCCTATCTTCTACTTTTATTTTCTTCTTCTTCTTCATCTCTTCTCCATGGCAGAATTCCCACAGCCCCATTTCCTTCTGATTAGTGTTAATATTAGGGGAGAGGAAATTGGTTGCGTATAGTCTTGTGTGCAGCTGTTGTTGAAAAACATTTGGGAAAATCTGAGTACCTAATTTGTTGAAAATGGCTTAACATTATCTATGCTTGTAATGTATTCGACAAATTGTCCAAAAGAAATTTTTTTACTAAGTACCTTAAAATCATGTTTAATCAAGTCATGCAAACTTGTTTAGCACAAATTTAGAAGTTTTGAGTATAAATTTTGTGCCAAAAATGTGATTTAAATTGAAATGAAATCACCAGTTATTGAGCTTTTGAATCCTCTGATGAACATCGCAGATGCACAAAAAGGGCCGCACATGCGGCCTGCACCTGCGATGCCTATTCCGCAGGTGTGATTTATGTTCAGAAGTGGAAGTTCCCAGAAGCAAAATGTTGCATTTCGCGTTTTCGTACGTTAAAGTTTTGTCGTAACTTAATCGACGTAGGCTCGGGAATGAGATTATTTTTGAGGTTATAAGTATTTATGCTATTTATAATAGGTGATAAGTAAGTGTCGTGAAGATTAGAGGGTAAACAAATCAAAGAAAATGAGTTTCGTTGAAGGTTGTCAATATAGGATAAAATACGATCCAATCTATAATACCTCGTATTTATGGACTAGTGCCATACAAGGTACCACATCACCATGATAGTAAGGTGTACAAAGTATGTTAAAAGTGATTAGTATTTTAAACAAATTAGGATATTACCTAATTATGTTGGTAAGGGGGTTAATTATGATTTTAAATGGAATTTAACAAATTAATTAGAAATTGATGGATAACCTATTTGGTGGAAACATCACCCCCACGTGGCAGCAAGGAGTGATATTTGCTAAGGCCAAATAGTGAGTCTTTGGCTTATGTGGCTAGGCGGCATATTTAGGGGATTTTAGCAAAGTAATCCACAAAAAATGGGGCCCATAAAGCACAATGATAAAAAATCTTCCTACATCATTAAAGTGTGATGCTTATGTTTTGCTAAGTAACGGATGGAGCCACAAAAGAATTCACACGAAACTGCATAATGCTGTAGCAGCATGAGTTGCAAACTCTAAGGGAGTACGATACAATCTCTCTCAAGAATATCATACGGATTTTTCCCTACTTCGATCCGCCGTTACGTGGTTTATCTCAAAAGGCGTGGGTTAGAGGGATTGTTAAGAGAATCGGCTCAGGTATGTTAAGGCTCTCCCTTCTTTCCTTTTGGCATGATCCCTATGATACAAATGAAACGAGCAAACATACAACTTTCATAAATTCCTCTATGCATAGAAGCACTAGGGGTGCCTATGTTCTTGACCACACGTGTCTTATTATTATAACTTCTGTTCATGGGTCTCAGAAAAATATGTAATTGATAAAATTTATCCGAAGGCATATTGATTTATGACATTCTGAGAGATCTTATTGGCTTACTTTTCATTGCATTCATTTATACATGTACATTGACCCTTGACCAGATAGCGTTATATATATATATATATATATGTATGTGTGTGTGTGTGTATGTGTGTGTATGTGTGTGCTTGTGTATGTGTGTGTGCGTGTGTGTGCGCGTGCGTGCGTGTATGTTTATGTGGGCTATGAGGAAAGGTTACAGCATTACATACGCAGCACCACCTGATCAGTTTGTATACATTGATGATTTCGCCCACTGAGACCGAGATGATATGATGGGATGCCCTCAGAGGCTTGATGACGTTATGTACGCATATACCTATGCATGATATGACATTTATCGCACATGCACGACATTCTAAATATTTCAGGATTCACAGAGTTATTTAGGCTTATAGGCGGATTCCTTTACTCAATACTTCTTTTATGTCTTCTATGTACTGATTTTCATGCCTTACATAATCGGTTCATTATTTGTACTGACACCCCTATTTCCTGGGGCCTGTGTTTCATGCGCGCAGGTGCAGGCAGACAGGCTGATGGTCCCTCTTCTTAGGATCCTTGCTCAGCGAGAGTTGGTGTGCTCCATTTGATCCGGAGTTGGTTTTGGGTTTTGGTACGATATGATTGTGGGTATGACGGGGCCTAGTCTCGTCCTTTACACAGATGTACACTCTATTAGAGGTCTGTAGACAATTAGGTATAGTCGGATAGCGTGTGCTCACCCTACCATATTCCGTATATATATGTACATATGTCTTTTGAGGGTAATGAAGGCCACTGCGACTGAGTCAGTTAAGCTAGCTTCCTATAGGCTTCGGGATGTGCAGTTAATTGGTACGAGGCTTGGGAGTTTCACAGAGGTGAGGATGCCCCTCCAGCAGTATGGCAGGAATTTACAGAGGCTTTTCTTCATCATTATATGCCACCAGAACTTAGATGGGCCAGCGTTGATAGGTTCTTGACCCTTCGGCAGGATAATATGGGTGTTCTACAGTACATCCTTCAGTTTGATCTTTGGCCAGGTATGCTCCCACTATTGTAGATAGGATGGAGGATCGGGTTCACTGGTTCGTGATGGGGTTGGAGCCGCACCTGCTTAACGACTGTATGTCGGTCTCACTCCAGTCGGGCATGGATATTTCTCGTATTCACGCATGCGCTTAGGGTGTAGATGAGCGTAAGTAGAAGCAGAGGGCCGATCGTGAGCATGATAGGGGCCGGGGTAAGTTAGCAAGATCTTCGGATCCTTTTGATGAGTTTTGAGGTGGTCAGAGACAACAATACTTGAGGTATCTAGCCCAACCATCTGCTAGGAGGAGATTTGATCGTTCCACATATTCATGGCATAGTCAGAAGTCTAGGGCCTCAAATTCTCAGTATAAGGTTGAGTCAAGTCATATGAGACCGCCCTTACCACGATGTGCTCAGTGTGGTAAGCAGCATGCCGGGCAGTGCCTTATGGGGTTGGGTGTTTGTTATACTTGTGGTTATCCAGGCCACGTTTTGAGAGATTGTCCAGCGAGAGGTGGTGTAGGTATAGTTCAGCCAAGGGGATCTGTAGCTGGTTAATCATCATTAGTACGCCCTTAGGCAAAGTTCAAAAGCATCAATCGATCGTGGTAGAGGTAGAGGTGGAGCATCTAGCTTGAGCGGTCCTCAGAACCGCATTTATGCATTAGCAAGTTGACAGGATCAAGAGTCATCACCTGATATTGTTACAGGTACATTATCAATTTGATTGATCCAGGTTCCACCTTATCATATGTCACTCTGTTGGTCGCTAGTAAGTTTGGGATAGAACATGAGTTAGTTAAACCTTTTGAGGTGTCCACACCTGTTGGGGATCCAGTGATAGCTAGGCGTGTATATAGAGATTGTATAGTAGTATTTCATAGTCGATCTACAGTTGTAGACCTAATTGAGTTAGATATGGTAGGATTTGATGTTATAATAGATATGGATTGGTTGGCTTCTTTTTATGCCAACGTTGATTATAGATCAAAGATGGTTCGATTCCAGTTCTTAGGGGAGCCTATTTTGGAGAGGAAAGGTAATACGACCTCGCCGAGAGGTAGGTTTATTTCCAATCTAAAGGCAAGGAAGATGATTAGAAAGGGCTATATTTATCACTTTGTTTGGGTACATGATGTGAAAGTATAGTCACCAACCGTTCAATCTATCCCTGTAGTAAATGAGTTTCCCGATGTTTTCCTAATGAGCTTCCGGGTCTTCCGCCAAAGCGAGAAATTGAGTTTGCTATTGACATATTACCAGATACTTAACCAATATCTATTCCTCCCTATAGAATGGCACCTGCAGAGCTGAGAGAGTTGAAGGAACAACTAAGGGACTTGCATGAAAAAGGCTTTATCATACTTAGTACATCACCGTGGGGAGCACCTGTGTTATTTGTGAGGAAGAAAGATGGTTCCTTGCGGATGTGTATTGATTATAGACACTTGAATAAGGTGACGATGAAGAATAAGTATCCGCTCCCGGGGATTGATGATCTATTGATCAGTTGCAAGGTGCCAAGTGTTTCTCAAAGATAGACTTGAGGTCTGGGTACCATCAGGTAAGGGTTAAGGAGAAAGATATTCTGAAGACAACATTCAGGACCAGATACGAGCATTTTGAGTTTCGTGTTATGTCATTCGGTTTGACCAATGCCCCAGCAGTATTCATGGACTTGATGAACCATGTGCTTAGACCCTTTCTAGATCTGTTCATGATTGTATTTATAGATGATATATTGGTTTATTCTCGTTCAGAGGCTGAGCATGAAGATCATTTGCGTACAGTGCTTAGAGTTCTACAAAAAGAGAAGTTGTACGCAAAACTCTCTAAATGTGAATTCTGGTGAATTCTGTAGCTTTACTTGGGCATATTATTTAAGATGAGGGTATCTGGGTTGATACCCAAAGATTGAGGCAGTGAAGACTTGGCCTAGACCCACGACACCAACGGAGGTTCGTAGCTTCGTCGGTTTAGCAGGTTATTACAGGAGATTTGTAGAGGGATTTTCTTCTCTTTCAGCACCATTTACAAAGTTGACTCAGAAAGGATCTAAGTTTCAATGGACTAATGCTTGCGAGCGGAGTATCCAGGCATTGAAGGGTAGATTAACTTCAGCACCGGTTCTAACACTCCCAGAGGGATCCGATGGTTATGCCTATCTACTGTGACTCTCCGGGCATTGGATTGGGTTGTGTACTGATGCAGCATGGTAAGGTTGTAGCTTATGCTTCTTGACAACTAAGAAAGCATGAGAAGAATTACTCGACCCATGATTTAGAGTTAACCGCGGTGATTCATGCACTAAAGATGTGGAGGCACTATTTGTATGACATTCATGTTGATATATATACGGATCATAAGAGCCTTCAGTATATCTTCAAGAAAAAGGAATTAAAATTACGCCAAAGGAGATGGTTGGGGTTACTGAAAGACTATGATGTTGATATTTTATACCATCCGGGGAAGGAGAATGTAGTAGCCGAAGCCCTCAGCCGTTGATCTATGGGTAGCCTGTCATATTTACAGCCAGAGAAGAGCGGGATAGCCCATGAGATTCATCAACTAGCTAGTCTTGGAGTTCGATTACTAGACTCAAGTGATACCGGAGTTACTAATCAGGACACGACGACATCCCCTCTAGCAACTAAAGTGAAGGGACGCCGGTACAGGGATCCTGTGTCAGCTCATTTCAGAGATACAGCCCCTCGGAAAGAGAAGACACCAGGAGATGGGGTCCTCAGACATCGAGGACGATTACGTGTCCCTAATACTGGAAGGCTGTGCCGGCAGGTTATGGGAGAGACTCACTATTCCCGTTATTCTATTCATCCAGGAGCAACAGTGATGTATCATGATATTAAGGAAATATATCGATGGGATGGAATGAAAAAGGATATAACGGAGTTTGTTGCTCAATGCCCTAACTGCTAGCAGGTTACGATTGAGCATCAACGACCCGGTGGATTATTGTAGGCTATAGAGATTCCGACTTGGAAAGTAGGAAGTAATTAATTTGGATTTCATCATAGGCTTACCTTGTACCCAGCGTAAGTTCGACTCTATATGGGTGACTGTTGATAGACTTACAAAATCAGCCCATTATCTGCCTGTTAGGACTACGTATTCAGAAGAGGGTTATGCAAGGCTTTACATTAAGGAGATAGTACGACTTCATGCCGTCCCTATATCTATTATCTCATATTGAGGTGCTCAATTTACAGCTAATTTCTGGAGGTCCTTCCAAAAAGGATTGGGGACTCAAGTAAGTCTTAGTACAACATTTCATCCCTAGACAAACGGACAAGCTGAGCGTACTATTCAAACACATGAGGATATGTTATGGGCTTGTGTGATAGACTTCAAGGTTAGTTGGGATTATCATCTACCACTTATTGAGTTCGCGTATAGTAATAGCTATCACTCTAGTATTCAGATGGCTCCATACAATGCTCTTTACAGATGGAAGTGTAGGTCGCCTATAGGAAGGTTCGTTGTTGGAGAAACTAAGTTAGAAGGACCATAGTTGGTACAACAGGCAATCGAGAAAGATTAAGCTTATACAGGAAAGGCTATTAGCAGCTCAAAGCCGTCAGAAGTTCTATGCGGATAATCGACGACGAGACTTGGAGTTTCAGGTTAACAACTGGGTATTCCTAAAGGTATCACCGATGAAAGGCATTATGAGGTTTGGTAAGAAAGGAAAACTTAGCCCTCAGTACATTGGACCATATAAGATAATATGCAAGGTATGATAGGTAGAATATGAGTTAGACTTGCCTTCTGACTTGGAGTCTGTACATCCAGTCTTTCATGTGTCTATGCTTCGTAAATGTATCGGAGATCCTTCTAGAATCGTGTCAGTTGAGAATGTTCAAGTCACAGAGCAGCTATCATATGAGGAAAATCCCATAGATAGACAGGCTCGGAGATTGAGGACTAAAGACGTAGCTCCGGTGAAAGTACTTTGGAGAAACAATAATGTGGAAGAAATGACTTGGGAAGCTGAAGAAGACATGAAGTCTAAGTATCTCACTTGTTTCCTCTTCCAGAGGAGGATCTGACTGAGACATCATATCCTTAAGGTGCATGTATGGATTCTTGTGCTAGTTATTGTCATTGGTCGTGTGAGGCCATTGTCGTTATTGATGATTGTGGCCCTGTGTGGAATTTAGTTATTGATTTTTCTATAGAAGGGTTGGCAGCAGTATTGTTACAAAGGTGACTCTGCCAAAATTCATATAGATCCCGGGGAGTTAAACATTCAAGGACGAATGTTTCTAAGGGGGGAAGAATGTTATATTTCGCGTTTTCGAATGTTAAATTTTCGTCGTGAGTAAATCGACGTAGGCTCGGGAATGAGATTATTTTTGAGGTTATAAGTATCTATGCTATTTATAGCATGTGATAAGTAAGAGCCGTGAAGGTTAGATGGTAAACAAATCAAAGAAAATAAGTTTCATTGAAGGTTGTCAATATAGGATAAAATATGTTCCAAGCTATAATACCCCGTATTTATAGACTAGTGCCATATAAGGTACCACATGACTATGATAGTAAGGTGTATAAAGTATGTTGAAAGTGATTAGTATCTTAAGTAAATTAGGATATTACCTAATTATGTTGGTAAGGGGTTAATAATTGATTTTAGTGAGAAGTTAACAAATTAATTAGAATTTGATGGATAATTATTTGGTGGAAACATCACCCCCATGTGGCAGCAAAGGGTTATATTTGCTAAGGCCAATTAGTGACTCTTTTGCTTATGTGGCTAGGTGGCATATTTAAGGGGATTTTGGGAAAGTAATCCACAAAAGTGGGGACCATAAACCACAACGATAAGAAATCTTCCTACATAATTAAAGTGTGATGTTTATGTTTTGCTAAGTAACGGATGGAACCAAAAAAGAATTCATACGAAACTACATAATGCTATTAGCAGCTTGAGTTGCAAATTCTAAGGGAGTACAATACTATCTTTCTCAAGAATATCATACGGATTTCTCAAAAGATGTGCGTTAGAGGGATTGTTAAGAGAATCGGCTTAGGTATGTTAAGGCTTTCCTTTTGGAATGATCCCTATGATACAAATGAAACGAGCAGACACACAACTTTCATAAATGCCTCTATTCATAGAAGCACTAGTGGTGCCTATGTTCTTGATTCCCCATGTGTTTTATTATTATATTTACTGTTCAGGGGTCTCAGAAAAATATGTAGTTGATAAAATTTATCCGAAGGCATATTGATTTTACGACGTTCCAAGAGATCTTATTGACTTACTTTTCATTGCATTCATTTATACATGTACATTGACCCATGACTGGATGACATTGTATACGCATATATATATATATATATGTATGTATGTATGTATATATGTATATGCATATATATGCGTGTGTGTGGGGAGGGGGGTATGAGGGAAGGTTACAGCGTTATATATGCAGCACCTCCTGATCAGTTTGTATACGTTGATGATTTCGCCCACTGAGACCAAGATGATATGATGGGATTCCCTCAGAGGCTTGATGATGTTATGTACACATATACCTATGCATGATATGACATTTATACGCACATGCATGATATTATACATATTTTGGATTCACAAAGTTATTTAGGCTTACAGGCAGATTCCTTTACTCCATACTACTTTTATGTCTTATGTGTACTGATTTTCATGCCTTACATACTCGATACATTATTCGTACTGATGCCCCTATTTCCTACAACCTGCGTTTCATGCCCGCAGGGGCAGGTAGACAGGCTGATGGTCCGCTTTCTTAGGGTCCTTGCTCGGCGAGAGTTGGTGTGCTCCATTTGATCCGGAGTTGCTTTTGGTTTTTGGTACGATATGTTTGTATACATATATGGGTATGATGGGGCCCAGTCCTGTCCTTTATAATGATGTACACTCTATTAGAGGTCTGTAGACAGTCATGTATAGCCGGATTATATGGGGCCTTGTTGGCTCGCCCTACCGTATTCCGTATATATATGTACATATATCTTTTGGGCACGTTTTCTCGTGATGTATGCTTAGACGTATGCTTAGGGGTGTTCTATAGGTAGGCTCGGGCACTCGCCATGGCCCATCGGTTTGGGTCGTGACACGAAAGACCTTTCACAGACGCGCACTCGCAACTGCGACAAACCTTCCGCAGGTGCAATGACTGGCAGAAATTTGAAATTCTTTTAGCTTTGCAACTGGAGCTTTCGAAGCCCGTTTGGCTCTGTTCTTTGGTCTAGTTTATGTTCTTTTAATTTCTTAGATAAATCTAGTGCCCGACTAACTTTGTTTTTATTTTTAAGGTACTTTTAGCTTAAGATGGACCCGAACATGAACAAAAATTCGGCGTTTGATCATGAAATTGAAGAAGTAGATGAGGATTTGAACTATGATACGAACAAATTCATTTCGTCCAATTGTCAAAATCGGTATTATGATGATCTCCTCACGAAGAAGCTCAAACTTGAGAAAGGAAATGCCGATGACAAAGTGGTCGAGCTCCTTCCGGATTTCCATGGTCAGCTAGTTTCAAGCGGCTGGACCTGTTTCATCCCCACTCCATTCAAGGCCAATGAGGAATGGGTAAGGGAATATTACACCAAATTAAAGCGTACATATTTCCAAAACCATGAACTTACAATAAGGGGCAAGATTGTGAAATTTGGAGTTGAAGAGATAAATGATGTATATGAGCTTCAAAATCAACCGCTCGAGCCAATGCGAGAAAAAGATACATGCGGCAATAGTGATTGGCTAGTCTCAAAGCTTTTTCCTACAGGCCAAACAATGACTTAGGCTAAAAAGAAAAAAGGCATCAAATGTTGTGATTTCACAGCTGAAGCAAAAATATGATTGTATATCATTGCGAGCAGAGTGTCTCCTTGTGGGAATGTGTCTGATGTCCCATGTACTAGGGCCTGATAATTGCATGCATCCTTGATGGCACTCCAGTGAATATTGGTCATTACATCGTTCAGGAGCTAAAGAAGCATGTGCTTCAAGGTGGCTCGACATTGATATTTCTATCATTGATTACAGAGTTGTGCCGGCATGCATAGGTTGATGTATGGGATGAAGATCATTGGATACCGGCAGACAAACCCTTTCACCCATTGAGATTGACAGGAGATGGTAGTGTGCTAAAGAGCAAGAAGAGGATGATGGTGATTACTGTAGGCGAGGGGTCCTCCTCACAAGCTACTCAGGCCGAGGGGCCATTTGGGATGCTAAATTCCCAGCTTGCCTCCATTCGTGACTTAGTGTCAAAGCTCCCTAGTGGGCCCTCAGACTCCTAACCTATGCCCAAGTATTTTACCAGGGAAGAAATGAAGACCTACCTAGAGAAAGAGAAAAAGCAAGAAGAGTCGCATAAGAAGTTGGCAGCTTTTGTTAGCAGGCTCGAGGTAGCCTATGGCAATATGGCCAAGGCACATGTAGATCTTCAGGCAACTTCAACAAGGAGAAAGAGAGAAATAAGAAGAAGGGCAAGTTCATGATAAAGATGTGGAGAGGCATCAAGGCCTTCTTCAAATTGGGGCAGCCGAACAGGAAGATGCAGGTGGAGGACAAAGACGATAGTGAAGAGTATTTATTCTTGTAAAATGCTGCTGACGCTGATAATGATGATACCGATGATGATGATGAGGCCGAGAGCTCTACACAGCAGTGATTAGTCTTTTCCCGTGGTCTGCTAGTCGATGCACACGTCAAGGAGACCCTCAAACTACTCTTATTTTATCTTGATATTGTGTAGTGAGGACACTATAGTGTTTTTAGTTGGGGTGGCTTTAGGGAGTATACTTTATTTGTACATTGATGCTTGACTTGTGCACTTGTCGGGCTCATGCTTTTATATGGATATTGTGTGCCCTTGCCGGGCTTGTTCTACTATTGTTTATTATATGCCTTTTCCGGGCGTAGTTTATGAATGGCAGTCATCCAGACGCGCACCCGTGTTACCCCAAGGCTTAGTGGTGAGCTGCTCTCTGAGGCCATTCTGCAGCGCCCGCAGTCTTTGTTTTGTATTTACTTTCTGTCTACTCTATTTCAAATAATAGTTTAGTGTTTTGTATATTCTACTAGTTGCTCATACACTTGTGACACAAGGTCTTGGAAACATGCTAGTAGACTTTATGGCATTTGAGCATTATTTCACTGCATTGCTCTTTCATTAGTTTTCGCTTTACTTTATTAAATTTTCCACTTCTCACTTATTTAATAAATAAAAATCAACTACTTTGAAATTATTAAAAAGAATAAATACACGACTAATTAACCGTTGGCTTGCCTAGAGGTGTTGTTGGGCACCATCACGGCTTATAAAGGAAATTAGGTCGTGACAACATGGTATTAGAGCACTAGGTTCACGTAGGTCTCACAAGTTATGAGCAGGCCTAATAGGGTCTTTCAGATCCGTGCGGAGACGTCCCTACTTATCTTCGAGAGGCTATAGGGTCTTAGGAAACTACTCTTTCTTCATCTGCTATCATGTAGTTGATGTTATGCTAAGTATCTTTCTCTTAATCTCTCACAAATGGTGAGGAAGCACCCGGCAGGTGTACCCGACTATGGAGGAGCTGCTCCCTTTGTTGCTAGAGGTCGAGGCTGAGGGAGGGCTCTATCTCATGGTTGAGGACGAGGGCATCCTAGAGTTACTCCAGTTATGCCACCAGTGGATCCAATAGAGGATCCTATTATTGATGATCAGGGCGAGGTGCCTGCAGCAGTGCTGTCCCTAGTGGACTTCATGTACGCACCGGGATTTCAGGAGGTCATGGGCCGTATGTTGCGGTTCATGGATTCTATGACTCAGGCTGGTTTATTTCCAGTAGACCCAGCCACATCTCAGGTAGGAGGGGGAGCACAGACCCTTACCGTTCAGGCTCCAAGGCATGGAAGTTCCGTATATCAGACCTCGGGCGCACTACCCGTGGGCGGAGCTCAGCCAGTTGCAGTAGTTATACCTGAGCCTAGACCAGCTGCGGTCGGCGAGCCGTAGAACCTTTGTATAGATAGACCATGCTACATCCTCCTATCTTTGGAGGCGAGCAACCTGAGGACCCCTTGGACTTTATTGATCGTTGTAGGGACAGACTCACAACATGAGGGTATTAGAGTCCTACGAGGTGGACTTTACTAGAGGGCAGGGCCCGTAGATGGTGACAGTCCTATCTTCTAGGCAAGCCAGCAGGTTCTCCTCCCTTAACTTGGGATCAGTTCACACGCCTGTTTCTGGATAGATATATTCCACCCTCTCAGAGGGAGGAGTTGTGATTTTAGTTTGAGTAGCTCCAGCAGGGTTTAATGTCGGTGATCGACTATGAGGCGAGATTCTTTGAGTCGTCTCGCCATGCACTTATGATACTCCCCATCGACGTAGAGAGAGTGCGTAGGTTTGTTACAGGGTTGCACTATGGTATCTAGGCCACTATGGCCCGAGAAGATGCGATGGGGACCTCGTACGAGCTGGTTGTGTAGATAGCTCAGAGGACCGAGGGTGTTCGTCAGCGGAGCTTAGAGCAAGTGCCGAGGGACAAGCGGTTTCGATATTTTGGAGGGTTTAGTGGTGCCTTGTCTGGGGGCAGAGGTCAGTTCGTGAGGGGTTAGTCTAGTAGGCCCACATATCTAGCACTGTCACCTTCTCAGAGTGCTCCAGTGCGACCCTGTTTTAGCGCTATTCTAGAGAGATCCTACCGCCTGCCAGCTATGCAGGGTTGCTCTAGTGGGTATTCAGGCAATCAGGGTCCGACTTTAGGTCAGCAGTCCACCATTTTGAGGAGTTGTTTCGAGTGCTTGATCCTGGCCACATGAAGAAATTCTGCCCCACACTTCGGGGCAAGGCAGTACAGTAGAGTCATCAGCCTATGATTACAGCACCAGCTGCCACACCAGCCATCCAGCCGCCCAAAGTGGAAGGGTAGGTGGGTAGGGGCCGTCCTAGAGGGTGAGGCCAGTCCAGTGGCGCTCCAGCTAGGTGCTATTCCTTTCCAGCCAGACGATATGCAATAGCCTCATATGTTATGATCATAAATATTATTTCTGTCTGCGGTAGGGATGCTTCGATACTATTTGATCCAGGGTCTACATATTATGTTTCATCTCTGTTTGCTCATTTTGTGGGTGTTCATCACGAGTCCTTGGGTGCTCCCGTATATGTATCCATGCCAGTGGGAGATTATGTTGTTGTGGATCAGATCTATCGGTCCTTTATCGTGACTTTTTGTGGTTGTGAGACTAGAGCAGATTTTTTGTTGCTTGATATGATCGACTTTTGAGGTCATCCTGGTCATGGACTGTTTGTCTCCATATCACGCTGTCCTTGATTTCCATGCCAAGATTGTTACCCTGGCAAAGCCAAAGCTGCCTAGGTTGAAGTGGAAGGGTTGGTCTGGCAGTGCATGTAGTCGGGTTATGTCTTTTCTGAAGGCTCGACACATGGTCGAGAAGGGTTGTTTGTCTTACCTAGCTTATGTTCGACACACTACTACAGAGACACCGGCAATTGATTCAGTGCCCGTGGTCCGGGAGTTCTTCGATGTCTCCTTCGGATCTTCCAAGCATGCCACCACATCGTGATATTAATTTTTGGATTGATCTGGCTCCAGGTACCCAACCTATCTCTATTCCACCATACCGCATGGCTCCCGAGGAGTTGAAGGATGTGAAGGAATAGCTTGAGGAGTTGCTAGCAAAGGGGTTCGTTAGAACGAGCGTGTCGCCTTGAGGTGCACCGGTGTTGTTCGTGAAGAAAAAATACGGGACTATGCAGATGTGCATTGATTATCGCCAATTGAAAAAAGTTACCATTAAGAACAAGTACCCGTTGCCGCATATTGATAATTTGTTTGACCGGTTGCAGGGTGCCAGGGTGTTCTCTAGCATTGACTTGAGATCGGGGTATCATCAGCTAAAGATTCGTGATTTGGATGTTCCGAAGAAGCATTTCCGAACTAGATATGGCCATTATGAGTTTCTAGTAATGTCCTTCTGCTTGACGAACACCCTAGCGGTGTTTATGGATTTGATGAACCGGGTGTTCAGGCCATTTATTGACTCGTTTGTCATTGTTTTCATTGATGACATATTAATCTACTCGCGTAGCATGGAGGACCACGAGCAGCATTTGAGAGTGGTGCTTCAGACCTTGCAGGAATAGAAGCTATAAGCTAAGTTCTCCAAGTGTGAGTTCTGGTCAGATTCTGTGGCATTCTTCAGGCCTGTTGTATTAGGCGAGGGTATTAAGGTATATTCCAGGAAGATCGAAGCAGTTCAGAGTTAGCCTCGTCCTATCACAGCGACCGAGATTAGAAGCTTCTTGGGGTTAACAGGTTATTATCACAGGATTGTGGAGGGCTTCGCATCTATTGCAGCACCTTCGACTAGATTGACCCAGAAGGGTGCTCCGTTCCAATGGTCCGACGATTGCGAGGCGAGCTTTCAGAAGCTTAAGACCGCTTTGACTTCAGCATCAGTGTTAGTGTTGCCTTCCGGTTCAGGAATGTGTACTATGTATTGCGACTCTTCACGAGTTGGCCTGGGTTGTGTATTGATGCAGGAGGGGGGAGTTATTGTATATGCTTCACGTCAGCTGAAGCCCCACGAGAAGAATTACCCCGTGCACGATTTAGAGTTGGCCTCAATAGTTCATGCTCTCAAGATCTGGAGGCATTATCTTTATGGGGTGTCCTATGAGGTTTACACTGATCATCGCAGCTTGCAACATTTTTTCAAGCAGAGGGATCTTAATTTTGAGGAAGTGCAGGTGGCTTGAGTTACTAAAGGATTATGATATTACCATCCTTTATCATCCGGGCAAGGCGAATGTGGTAGCGGATGCCTTGAGTAGTGAGGCGGAGAGTATGGGTAGTTTGGCATTCATTTCAGTAAAGGAGAGGCCATTAGCTTTGGACATTCAGTCCTTGGCTAACAGACTTGTGAGGTTGGATATTTCAGAGTCCAACCGAGTTCTTGCATGTGTCGTCGCTCAGTGTTCACAATTCGAGTAGATTAAGGCTCGTTAGTACGACGATTCGCACTTGTTGGTTCTCAGAGAAACGGTACTACTAGGTGGTGCCAAGGAGTTTGTTATCGGTGAGGTTGGTGTTCTGCGACTCTAGGGTGGTCTATGTGTTCCTAATGTTGATGGATTGAGGGAGACGATTCTAGAGAAGGCACGCAGTTCTCGATATTCTACTCATCCAGGTGCTACGAAGATGTATCGCGACCTGAGGTATCATTATTGGTGGGGGCGCATGAAGAAGGACATAGTTGAGTATGTAGCGAGGTACCTAAATGGCCAGCATGTTAAGTGTGAGCATAAGAGGCCAGGAGGCCTACTCCAGCAGATGGTTATACCTGAGTGGAAATGGGAGCGCATCACTATGGACTTCACAGTTGGATCGCCACGGACCTTGAGGAAGTTCGATGCAGTGTCGACAGGTTGACCAAGTCAGCACACTTTATTCTAGTTAGGACTATGTATTCTTCAGAGAGATTAGCACAGATTTACAATCAGGAGATTGTTCGGTTGCATAGTGTGCCTGTTCCATCATATCAAATAAAGGCCCTTAGTTTACTTCGCATTTGTGGAGGGCAGTACATAGTGAGTTGGGGACCCGAGTAGAGCTCAGCACAACCTTTCACCCACGGACCGACGGGCAGTCAAAGCGAACTGTTCAAATCTTGTAGGATATGCTCAGAGCATATGTGATTGACTTCAGAGGGCAGTGGGATCGATTCTTGCCTTTGGTTGAGTTCGCTTACAACAACATTTATCAGTCCAGCATTGAGATGGCTCTATATGAGGCTTTACATGGTCGGCGATGTTGTTGGGCAATCGGAAGGTTTGAGCCCGGCGAGGTTAATTTATATGGTACTGATTTAGTAAAGGATGCCTTGGAAGGTAAACTTGATCCAGGAGCGACTTCACACAGCATAGTCCAGGAAAAAGTGTTACGCGGATGAGAAGGCACGTGATTTATCACTTATGGTGGGCGAGAAGGTTCTCTTCAAAGTCTCGCCGATGAAGGGAATCATTAGATTCGGGAGGAAGGGCAAGTTGAGCCCATGGTTTATAGACCCATTTGAGGTATTGAGGCGAGTTGGGGAGGTTGCTTTTGAGGTTTCTCTGCTTCTCAGTCTATCGGGAGTTCATCCGGTTTTCCATGTGTCTATGCTCTGGAAGTATCATGCCGGTAGGTCGCATGTGTTAGACTACATCACAGTTCAGCTAGATGAGAGCCTGGGTTATGAGGAGGAGCCAGTTGCCATTGTTGACAGGCAGGTGTGCAGTTGAGGTCCAAGAAGATTTCTTTGGTATAGGTTCAGGGGAGGGGTCAACCAGCCGCGAAGGCGACTTGGGAGACCGAGGAGGACATGCAGAAAAGATACCCACATTTATTCGTCACTCCAGGTACAATTCTAAACTAGTTCGAGGACGAACATTTGTTTAAGAGGTGGAGAATGTAACGACCCGACCGGTCATTTTTCTTTATAGATCCTCGTTCCCATAAATAAGGCTCCCTGTATGTGCTTTTACTATTTTAGGACTTGCGGAGATGGTTAGTTCGGGTTTGGAAGGGTTCGGGTTGAAATCGGAACACTTAGTTCCTTAATATGCGCTTAAAAGGGTAAGTTTGATTTGGATCAACATATTTAGTAAATGACCTCAGAACCGGGATTTGACAGTCCCAATAGGTTCGTATGATGATTTTCGACTTGGGCGTATGTTCAGATCGGGTTACGGATGACCTGGGACCGTTTCGGCGCTTAATATAGAAAGTGGGAGCATTGAAGGTTTTCAAGTTCTTTAAATTTGATTTGGAGTAGGTTTTGGTGTTATCAAGGTCCGGCTGGGATTCTGAGTATGGGAATAGTCCCGTATGATGATTTAAGACTTGCAAGCAAAATTTGGCGTAATTCAGGGTTGATTAGATAGGAATCACATGCGCGAAAGTGTTTTTAGATTTTTTGAGTTTCATGTTGAATTCATGCATTTTAGTATCTAATTCGTAATACTAGCTGTCATTTTGGTGTTTCGATCGTGCGAGCGGGTCCGTATTATGTTGTTGGATATGTGAGTGTGATTGGATGGGGTCCGGGGGCGCCGGGTGTGAAAGGATTGGAATCGGACTCGGAATAGGCTTGGGGGATCAGATGGTGCTCCAGTTCTGGTGCATTCACACCTTCGAGATTTTGGCCGCAGGTGCGACCTCGCAGAAGTGGACCTGAGGCTAGAGGTGGGTGATCGCAGGTGCGAGGGTTGTTCCGCATCTGTGCACCCGCAGAAACGATTGAGGCTCCGCAGATGCGGACTTGGGCTGGCGGGCTGTGGGTCGTAGAAGCGGAAGGAAGCCGCAAAAGCGAATCAGCAGAAGCGGCAGAAGTCCGCATAAGCAGACTCAAAGAAGCATTTCCCATCCGCAAAAGCGAGGGAGCTGGAGGCAGTGGGGGATCGTAGGTGTGATCTTTTGACCGCACCTACGGTTCCGCATACGCGATCAAGTGGCCGCAGGTGCGGAGGTCGCTAGGCATTGAGGGTTCTTAATCCGAGACTCAGGCCATTTTCCCCCACATTTCATATGGTCATTGGCGATTTTGAGAGCACATTTGAGGGGAGATTCTCATCACTATCCTAAGGTAAGTAACTCCCACCCATTTTCGTGTTAATTATGCGGGTTTTAGGTAGATTAAACATGGAAATATTATGAAAACTTGTGGGATTTTCGAAGAACCTAGGGTTTTGGTAAAATGGGATTTGACCATGAAATTGTGTTTTGGAATTTAAGTAAAAATTATATATTTGAGTTCAGGAGGTTATAGGTAATATTTCCCTTCGAAAATTTTCGAAATCCGGGCACGCGGTCCTAGGGACGAATTTTTAGAATCTTCCAATTTGGGTTGGGTAAGTACTCTAATAGCTAAATTATGAAGTTTTGAGTATATATTGATTAAATTGAATAATGTTTGACTAGTTTCGGATTGTTCGGCCTCGACTTAGGGCTTTTAGAGCGGATTAGTGGATCGAAAGTGAGCTTGGGAACGAGGTAAGTCTCTTGCCTAACCTTGTAAGAGGGAAATCATCCCTTTAGGTGTATTTTTGTTGTGTATTACTTGTGTGGGGAGCTACGTATGCACTACGTGACGAAAGTCCGTGCGTGGCTATATTCCATGTGATGTCTGGGCAGTCTTAGATTTACATCATGCTTTAATTGTACTGTCATGCTTCTCATGGATATTAATTTTCTTAAACAGAGCTGAGACTAGAGATTTTAAAGTAGAAAATTTCAAATTTAGATTTCTTATTTTTTGGGAAGAATTGAGGAATACATAGTAACTATGAGAAAACCATGTCTTCTCATATCACAAGTACTTCCGCGAGTGAGGTAAGCATCTCTACTCTCATGGGAGGGGGCCGTTCGTCTCGGCAGTATAATAGAGGCATCTATGGTTCGTGTCGTTCGACCCTTAGTAGTGCACACAGTATTTTGGATCGGGTCGTACGACCTCAGCATAAGTCATGCGTGATAATGCTCGGAGCCCGATTACACTTGATATTATGTTATGGCTTGAGAGGTTATAATTTATTGAATGACCAAAATTGACTTGGAACTAGTATGTGTAGATGGAGATTTTGGATTTTACTACTAGTTAAGTGATCACATATTCACTGCTTGCTATTGTGTTATTTTTATTAATCACATATTCTACGTCTATTTAGCATTTTTGTATTTTATTATTGGCCCATACTAAGTGTCGATGTTGGCCCCTCGTTACTACTTCTTCGAGATTAGACTGGATATTTACTGGGTACATGTTGTTTATTTACTCACGTTGCGCTTCTGCACAAATCGTGCAGGATCTGAGGCAGGTGCATCTGGAAGTCATCTGGCGCGCACCCATGTTACCCCGAGGCTTAGTGGTGAGTTGCTCTCTGAGGCCGTTCTGCAGCACTCGTAGTCTTTCTTTTGTATCTACTTTTGTCTACTCTATTTCAGACAGTAGTTTAGTATTTTGTATATTCTACTAGTTGCTCATACATTTGTGACACCGGCTCTTGGAAACATGCTAGTAGACTTTATAACTTTTGAGCATTTATTCACTGCATTTGCTCTTTCATTAGTTTTCGCGTTACTTTATTAAATTTTTCACTTCTCACTTATTTAATAAATAAAAATCTACTACTTTAAAATTATTAGAAAGAATAAATACACGACTACTTCACTGTTGGCTTGCCCAGTAGCGACGTTAGGCGTCATCTCGACCGATAAGGGAAATTGGGTCGTCACAACTCTAGTGCAACTGCTTGAATAAATAGAACAGTATTGAAATAAAATGAAAGGAAGGAGATTCAAGGTGTGGGGGCGTCATGGAAACTACCTCGAGTTCTCTGAACAGGTACTAACACCACTCTAGCAACCATTGCGTCTAGATGTACCTGGATTTGCACACAAAGTAAAGAGCATAATAAGAGTACAATCGACACAATGTACTCTATAAGTAACAAGACTGATGCTGGGATGAAAGCAGTGATGAGCTTAGAAAGATACAGTCCAAATCAAAATAATGACAACACAGATATAACAAGATAATGACAGTAATAACTCAGAAATCTTTCATATTCAGCTCGTACACAGTACATAAATTTAGGCAAGTACAACAAGCATGAGGAATGTTACATCTCTATGCCTACATGTCAAATATACATGTCAAATATAATTCATCACATTGATAATCCCAGATACTCAGACTCTCAAAGTAATCAATCTATCTGCCTCAAACTCCCACTCATCACTCACAATCACTCAGCACTAAACGGATACCTACCCTCACTGCTAGTATGTCAGACTCTGGAGGGGCAGATCCTGCCCAAGTGCTAATATAAAGCTAATATGCCCTGCTACGGCGTGCAACCCGATCCCATAATAATTGATAAGCCAATAAGGCCTGCTGCGGCATACAGTCCGATCCCCAACCTCACTCACAATCCGGCTCTCAGGCCCCAACTCAGTCATCAATCTCTCTAGTCTCATGGGCTCACAAATCTAATACCACTTAGCCCAAACAATGATAACATGATGTAACAGTATATGATAATAGAGACTGAGTTATGATATGCAAATGAATAAATATGACTTTGTACATGATTGCAACTTAAGCAAATAACCCAACAACATAAATGACCTCACTAGATCCCAATAAAATAAGCACATAGCCTAAACATGATTTCTAACATAGATCACAGCTCCACTACTCTAACACGTAGGAATTACACGGATGGAAACAAGACTAGATAACTACATAGTACCACAAAATCAACCGAGTCATAATTACAATGGTGCATGCCCATACGCCCATCACCTAGCATATGTGTCTCCCCAACACCAACCATATAACACGTATTATAGGATTCATACCCTCAGTACTAAGATTAGAAGTATTACTTACCTCAAAGTGCGCAACTCAATGCTCTAACAAACCCTTGCCTCGTGAATTGGCCTCCGAACGACTTGAATCTTTCACAAAAAACTTAATATAATCAATACAAGCTATCGGAATTGATTCCATTCAATAAAGCTAAGTTCTGTAATCAAACTCAAAAAGTCAACCCAAAAAGTCAACATTCGGCCCCCCTCGGAACCGGATAAAATTTACAAAATCCAAACACCCATTCAATAACGAGTTCAACCATACCAAAATCATCCAATTCTGACCACAAATTGACCCTCAAATCACCAAATCTCACTCTCCAATACCTAGTCCAAAATCCCCCAAATTTCACCTTATAAACACATACTCTAGGGTAGAAATCAATGGGTATTCAATATTATTGGACAAAAGTGATCAAATGTTGCTTAACTCTTGATTTATATTGAAATCCCTCACAAATATCGGCTCTAGCCAAGCTCCCCATGTCAAAATATGAAATAATACTCCAACCCACGATTTAGGGTTTCTTAAATCTGTCCAGGTACGCCTCCTTCGTGAATTCGGAAGGTTGCTCGCATTCGCGAAGCACAAAACTTCTCAGCTGAAAATTCCTCTTACGCAAGTGCGGCATCCCAGTCGTGAACGCGATGATCTCGGACCCAAAGACTACGCGAACGCGACCCCATTATCGAGAACGAAAGGCTAAATACCTGATGCCCAAGCTAGCCTCACCCTTTGACGCGAATGTGGAATCCTTCTCGCAATCGTGATGAATAGAACCACTAAACGCGAATATGATCTCTTGCCTTGAAAAACTCAACACGAACGTGACCTCTTTATCACGAACGTGATGAAGACTACACCAGACACCGGATCAGCAATTCAATAAGGCCAAAACTCAATCCGAGAATCAATCCAAATCTCACCCGAGGCCCCATGGGACCCCATCCAAACATACCAAACATCCTAAAAACCTCATACGAACTTAGTCGAAGCCTCAAATAACATCAAATAACATCAAAGGCATGAATCACACCCCAATTCAAGCCTATTGAAACTAATGGATTTCAAACTTCTATAATCGATGCCGAAACCTATCAAACCAACTCCTATTGAACTCCAATTTTGTACACAAGCCATAAATGACACAATAGACCTATTTCAACTTCCAAAATAAAAATCCGAGCCTGGTATCAGTAATATCAACTCTCGGTCAAACTTTTTAACTTTCCAAACCTTCAACTTTTTAACTTTCCCCAATTCAAACTAAAAATGACATATGAACCTCCAAATCAATATCCGGACATACTCCTCAGAACAAAATCATCATACAAAGATATTGGAACCATCAAAACTCTATTCTGGAGTCATTTACTCATAAGTCAACATCCGGTCAACTCTTTAACTTTCTTCCAACCTTGGTACCAAGTATCCCAATTCATTCCGAAACATCCCTCGGAACCAAACCAACCACCGCAGAAAGTTACATAACCACCAGTGAACATAAAATAAGCAATAAATCGGGGAACGCCTACAATACTCAAAACGACCGGCCGAGTCGTTACAGTTCACCTCCCCCACCCCTCTTTTCCTCCATTGAAGACCGAGTTGGAGCTTTTCCCACCCCATAAAATTCAAAATTTTAAGCTAATTTATATTTAAAACTCAAAATTTTTGACATATTGAAGACCTTGAGCAAGATTGTGGGGCTCAATATCGAAAAAAAGTAACCTTTGAATGTTTAAAAAAAAATTGAAGACTTCTTCAATAGAGGTACTCTTTTAACTTATTTGGCTACATTATTGATTATATGCGGTGCATAGATTTAGTTAACTTTCAATATATATATATATATATATATATATATATAATATATATATATATAGTATTGGGTTATTTTTTTAATTTAATTTTAATTTTAAAATTCAGTACTTTTTTAATTAAAGTTATTTGATAATTTTTTGTGTTTTATAAATTTGGGGGTTTTTTATAAATCTTTTGTGTAATTAATATTTTGTGTTAAAGTGAACAACTTTTATATTCAACCTTTTCATTGCGGCTTTTTTAAAATTTCAATTTTTCTTTAGAAAAGAAAATGTAACTCAATAAGGTTCACGTTTTTTAGTTCATTTTTTGTTAAAACATTTAATTGACTTTAGACATTGGTATTCAGCAAGGATTACATATGTTTACCATACTTTCACCTTATATCTTGTGGACAACTGATGTGGTTTGCATAGATTCTTGATGTATGTGTATAGAAAGTGATTTTGGTGAAAGTAGAAGTAAGTGAAGGATACGAGACAAGCTCAAGTAGGAAGCTCAAAGAAGAGCTGAAGCCAAGGGGGACGCTGGCCTTGCTTCCGTCGGGAGCACGCTTACCATCCCAGGGGTTTCAGCAGTCATGCAAAACAGTGATGTCTGGCCAAGGCGAGAGCCATCGGGAGTGGAGCTTTGAATAAACCTGAAGGTGCTCACTTTTTTCTGCTCGAGTCACGAGCATCATGGACTAGCATCGCAATTCTTCTGTCCGACTAAGGATTGGTTGAAGTTGCCTCCTCCTTACACTAACGTGTATATATTTGAAGGTTGACACACTACTTTGAAGGTATGAACAATTAGAGGAGCAAATGCTAACAAAATTCGACGACGAATTTCTTCTTTCTTCTATTTCTTTTGCTTGTTATGAGTTATAGTATTGTATATATGAGTAGATAAAATTCTCATTTATGATTTTGATGAAATCAGCTATTGATGAATTATTGACCGAGTTATCTATAAATAAATTATTTTAGCGCTCTGCTTGTTCAACTATAATTTGATTATTGTTAATTGAATTACCATCAATTAAATATGACTTTATATCTTGTCTTGCTTTAAATATGACTTTAATTATCTTGTCTGATAATATTAATTAGTCGCTCAGTTCTCTAGATCCAAACAATACAAATGCTAAAAATATTGCTACTTTCATGACACAAATGAGTCTTTTTCTAGAGAAGAATAATTAGATGGGCATGAAGCATGTTCATATATTGGACACCACGAATGGAGAGTTATGGGATGCCTTGTGTTAATCATTCATACATTTTATCGTGGAGTGGTGAGTGTTAACCCTAGGGGTTAGGTCTATGCGTAATGGTAAATACCTAATTACTGTACCGAAACAAAAATTTTGGATTTTGATATTTAGTATTTTTGGCATTTGGTATGATAGTGTAGCGTTCAACGTGCTCATGATTCTTCAACGTCGACACGTAACCCCCTACTTGGTTTTCTGTGCCCTTCCAATCTCGTATTCCAAGTTGAAATTCTGCAACAACGAGACCCACCTCAGACACCTGATGTATGAGTGATCAGTGGTGACGTCCAAATTCACTCCTCAAAGAGTAAGCGGACACAGTCACATTCAATATAATTTACCCAACCATGTATCGGGGTCGAATCCCACAGGGAACAATATGTAGGCAATTAGGCAAGCAAGAGTAAGCATCCAAGTAATGCATCTGTGCTATGCTTCTCCAATCCTCAAGCGCTTCAGCGCTCGCGGACCTGGACGTCCAAGTCCGTTTCTGCAACCTAGGCCTTCTTGGCCAACTTCAAATTTTGTGCTTCTTCTCCGCATCTGCGGCTTCACAGGTGCGGACATTTCCTCGCACCTGCGCTCCTAGACTTCTCCCACGATAATCGCACCTGTGATTGAATCTTCGCACCTGCGTGACCGCACATGCAGCCACTCTTTTCGTAGGTGCGATGGCACCAGATTTCAGTAGCATCAGCAAGTCCTCAAATTCAATGTTCAATCCGTTTTCAACCTGTTTCAAACTCGAGGACCCCGGTGCCACAACCAAACGCACCAACCAGTCACAAAACATAACACGAACATACTCGGTGTCTCAACTCACACCAAGCAACATCAAAATTGTGAATAGAAGATCGAAACCTTCCTTCAAACTTTCAAGCTTTTAAACTTCCACGAATGCGTTCGAATCACACTTAAACTTTCCGTAATTATGACAAACTTTGCGTACAAGTCATAAATCATAATACAAACTTGTTCCATGTCTCAGAATCCCAAACAGACTTCGATAGCACCAAGTTCACTCTAATTCAATCTTACGAAATTCTTAAAACCTTCAAAATGCCAACTTTCACATTAAGCATTGAAATGCTCCCCGGTGGTCCGACACTCAATCCGAATAGTCCCAAGTCTGAAATCATCGTACGAACCTATTGGAACCTCCAAATCCCGATTCTTTGGTCTTTTACTCCAAAGTCAAACCTTAGTTAATTCTTCTAACTTAAAGCTTCCGAAATTAAAATTTTTTTTCCAAATCAACTTCGAACTTCCCGAAATTCAATTCCGACCACGCGTACAAGTCATAATACCTGAAGTAAAGCTACTCCCGACCTCAAATCGCCAGACGACGTGCTAGAGCTCAAAATGACCGGTCAGGTCTAATCGTAAACGGTGGGCTCCCCCTTAGCTTTAACCTACAATCACATAAATCTAGAACCCACAAAGATTCGTCCTTCTCAATCACCATGATATCGCACAGTCAGGCCGCTAAATTTCTTGTAGTTTCTTATTAAACTTTTCTGAACATTCCAAATTATCAGCCATAATCATATACTCGACCTTCCGCTTCGTAGTACGTAGAAATCTTCATATAAACTTCATCAAAATCACATAACCACTGACTGTCAACAGGGGATATCCCACCTATGGAATTCCATACCGATGTCTCCCAACGACGCTGCACTACGTACAACTACCACAAAATCAGTAAACCCTCCTGAGCCCTTGCTCATCCACCAGTTGTACAAGTCTGTTCATTCCCCATTAACATCAACTAAAAGTCCAACAATACATTCCAAACTCGAAGTCATGTTGCATCCCAATGATAATCAAGTTTATACACCACTCTTCATTTCAAGCAAACTCCTTTCTGCCATATTCAATGTTCCTCTGTACAGTAGCCACCATCCCAAATAAAATCCGTAGACCTAGAAACTTTTTCCCCATGATTCGCAAACCGCTCTAAACTTTCTCAAGGCATGTGGCTATCATACCACAGAATCCCTATGCTACTCTGCCGCTCCCACTTTGGTTAAACCATCTCCTTTAACCAACTCCTTGACATCTGCTTTTCATATTTGACCTGCTAGCAATTCAACCAGCACAATACACCTCCCACCATGTCCTTACTCATCATTCGCTGCCCAAATGCTGCCTCAAATCAAACCCATCTCCGTAGCACCTGAATTAATAAATTGCTACCAACTCTAAGCCTCGTTGAATATCATCTTTCTCGAGCCATCAGCATTAGAAACACCGATTCGATTATGAAACCGCTACACACCGCCATCTCTGACAACTCTAAGGCGCCATTTCATAACACCCTGTTCCGAAGGCAAAGCAAAGAAGACTGTAACGCCGGCGAACCTTAATGCGTTCAAACAAGGACGATGACACCACATCACAAATGAGAATTCCACCATTCTCGAAAATATCAAGTCTCGTTAGTCCAACAACCAAAGCCTAAACATTCATAGTCTGATTGCCTTTTCTCCGCGGAACTAAATGCCAAAGCTCTAAACCATGCATTGAGAAATCCTCCTTTCGAGTCATTTACTGCCTCGACATATAAACAAGCACCGTACCATTATACCAACAATGTGGGATAACAATGCATGAACATCATGATAGTCTGTGTATAGCATCGAAACCATAGGAAATACAGATGCTGGGCTGAAACGACGGAACACCCTTCCGCAAGGCGACGATAATAGCCTTCCCGAATGCGTAGGGAGAAATATCTAGCACCACGCCTGCAGTACCACTACCACTCCTCAATGCCAAATTGATAACAAGCGCTCTATGTCGCAGTAGATTGAGTAGGAATGAATGAAGGCATAAGCACCAATGGAATCAAACCGCATGAAGAGGAATCAAGAAGGGAAGTGCTCCTAACAGCCTTGTAGCCCCTCGAAGATAAGTACAGACGTCTCCGTTTCGATCCGCAAGGCACTACTAGACTTGATCCAAAATCCACTATAGGTCGTGATGACGCCTAACATCGCTGTCAGGCAAGCCAACAGTGATTTACCAATTTGATTACCCATTTTATTACTTTCAAAATCACAAATTTTAATAAGAAAAGGAGATTTACGCTTCTCAATCCACAGGAACGTACAACGCTTGTAGTTTATAAAAGAAATGAAAGGCGATAATAATATACGAACCATAAGCATTAACTAGTATAACCCCAAAACCCGGTATCACAAGTGCATGAGTATTTTTTAAAGAGTACAATAATAATACAACATTTGTCGAGAATGCAAATAAGAAAGGATAAAATAAATAGTATGATAGAGACTCGATGGACTGCGATGCGTAGCCTGGAATGCAGCTCACATAAAGTCCCCTCAATAGGTGCGCCTATGCGCCAAGATGATCACCAAATGAACCTGTCCGATCCTGCACATTTGGTGCAGAAGTGCAGCATGAGTACGTAAATCAACGCGTACCCAGTAAGTATGTAGCCTAACCCCAGAGATGTAGTGACGAGGGGTCGGCATCGGCACTTACTAGAGGTCCAATGAAGCAATATGATTAAAGCAGATATGAAACACACGCAATAATGGGGTAAATCTGTAAGTTACATAATCTTCCAAATATTTCTTTTAAAGTATGAATTTCTCAATCTTGTATTCTACCTTAACAAATCATAAAATGTCAAGTGCCAATATCAAATAAATGAGGAATACCATATAAAATACCGGGCATCAGTGCAAAGATAATCTCGTGAATGTTCGGACTACCAGCAATTTAACGAACGATTATGCCGAGGTCGTTCGGCCCGATCCAGAATAATGTGTACACTGCTGAGGGTCGAGTGGCATGAAGCATAGATGCATCTATTATACTAGCAAGCCGTTCGTCCCCTATACAAGAAAGAAAGGAATTATCGAATTGCGAGGCACATGCTTACAATACAGTACATGGGCACAATAATAAATATACCCATTTACATTAATCGGATATCTTGGAAACAACTTAATGTGATAAAGCTCGGTCTAATATATTTATATGTTTCCAAATCCATTCCAGTTAGAAATTTCAATTAATTAAACTCGCAAAATGAGTCCAAACAAATTAAATATTATATGATAAAATCGTAAGTCTATCCGGACATAATCATGCTTTAGCTACGTACGGATCCTCGTCACCTTATGCGTACGTAGCACCCACAACTAGTTGCACATAACAATAAATATCACCTAGGGGTAGTTTCCCCCTCACAAGGTTAGGCAGGAGACATTACCTCATTCTGAAGTTCCATAACCGGCTCCAACGCCTCTGTAACTCTTCAATTCAATCCAAACGATCCGAAACTAGTCAAACTATGTGTAACTCAATCAAAATATACTCCAATGCTTATAATTAATCAATTCATAACAATTCCCAACTCCGCTCTGACAGTCAATAAAGTTAACCCTCATGCCCACGTGCTGGGATTCCGAAAATTTTCGAAGATAAACCTTACCCATAACGCCACCAACTCAAATATATAATTTATTCCAAATTCCATGTCCAATTTCATAGTCAAAATTCAAAAATATCAATTTCTAGGTTTTCTACCAAAACCCCACAATTTCTACTACTTTTCATGTTTAAATCCTTATTAATCCATGTATTTAACTCATGATATGTGGGAATTACTTACCTTGACATATATGATAAAAATCTTCCCTCCAAGAGCTCCAAAAGTCACCAAACCAAATGAAAATGTGAGAGAAATGGGCTAAGACTCGGATTAAAAATACCTCACTGCCCAGCGACCTTCCCACCTGCGGTCCATTAGCCACTTATGCGGCTCCAGCTCAAACCAACTGTGACGACCCGGTAAATCGTCTCATGGGTTACTGCTCCGTCTTCCCTAATATCTGTATCATTATGCCTTGTTATCAATGTGTTAGGTAATTTAATTGAGTAAGTTGCATTCGGAGTAAAATCGGTAAGAAATGAGACACTTAGTCTCTTTCAAGGAGGCTTAAGTTGTAAAACTCAACTGTATGTTGACTTATGAGTTAGAAGGCTCGGATGTGAATTCCGATGATTCGGTTAGTTTTAGGAGAGGATTTATGACTTAGGAGAGTGATCGGAATTAGTTTTGGAGGTTCCGTGTAGAATTAGGCTTGAATTGGTGAATTTAGAATTTTGGCGATTTCCGGTTGATAGGCGAGATTTTGATCCGAGGGTCAGAATGGAATTCTGAAAGTTGCTGTAGCTTCGATATGTGATTTATGACTTGTGTGCAAAATTTCAGGTCATTCGGACATGGTTTGGTCGGGTTTAGATCAGAAGAGCGATTTAGAAGATTTTGAGATCCTTAGGCTTGAACCCGATGCGAATTTGATGTTATGATGTTGATTTGAACGTTCCGAAGGTTGGAAAAAGTTTGAATAATTTTATGGGACATGTTGGCGTGTTTGGTTGAAGTCCCGAGGGTCTCGAATGGATTTTGGATGGTTGATGGAGTTTAACTTTGGCATTTCAAGAATGTGCCGATGTCGTATCTTCAAGAATAAGAGGTATCATATTATGAAAATGAAATCCAAATTTAGTTTTGATTGAAGCATTAGATCCGTATCGAAATTTCGGAGTCATAGCAAAAAGAATCGTCCAATCCGGACATCGTATGAGAAAGTTATGCCCATTTTTGTTCGAGGAAAAAATCTGAAGAAACGTCAAAAATGCGAACCGCAGAATGTGAAATGCGAACCGCATTTTAGCCCAGAATGTCGCATTTTGAGGCAGAAACTGGGGCGAGAAATGCGACCAAAAATGCGAACCGCAAAGATGAAATGCGGACCGCATTTTTGGCATTGGGGATCGCATTTTCGACCTGAAAGGGGTGTTTAAACCCGATTTTTGACACTTTTTAAGTAGAACCCAATGCCCATCTTGTTCTATAAGACCCATTTTCGTTACCCACGAAGAAGAACACCTTCAAACACCATAGAATCACCATAAATCAACCTCAAAACCATATTCAAAGGAGATTTTCATGGACAAATTATTAGAGGACGAGTCTTGGTCATCTTAAACATACTTAGGGCCATAGAACTCGAATTGAAACAAGTTATGAAGCAATTCTTGGAGGGTTTCCAAGAGAAACATCGGGGTAAGCATTCCTAACTCAATTTTTGGAGGAATTACCTCAGTTTATCACTATTTTTAGCAATTAATTGGTGGTTTAAGTTGGGAAAAATTGTGGAAAACCCTAAGGCTTAGGTGTGAGGGTTAGAGGTCGATCCGGTGTCGGAATTCGACAAATTTTATATGGTTGAACTCGTAAGGAGATAAGGAACCCGTTGAAGTGATAATTTCTGATTTTTGAAAAGTGGCCCGGGGCTCGGGTTTTGCTAATTTCGGGATTTTCTAGTAATTTTGATTATTTTTGCTTGGGCTTTGTCCCCATAGCATAATGTGACGTAATTATTCTGAATTTGAATAGATTCGACACACGTGGAGGCCAATTCAAAGGGGAAAGGCATCGTGAGCTAAGGATTTAGCCTGTTTGAGGTGAGTAATGTTTGTAAATGATGTCCTGAGGGTTCGAAACCCCGGAATTGCACATTGTAGTGCTATGTTATGTCGTCTGACTTTACTACGTAATTGATTGAAACTCATTGATATCATCATACTTGGGCATCTCGCTGATTATGTGAACCCTTCAGGGGTATCTGTCATTGTTTATTACATCATTTGGGCATCTCGCCGGTTATGTGAACCCTTCAGGGGTATTATTTGGCATCTCGCCAGTTATGTGAACCCTTCAGGAGTATTGTTACTGCATTGATTCATTTCATAAACTCAGTTTGAAACTTAAATGATAATTTCAAATGATTTAAATGGATCGGGTGGCACGCCGCCACGAGATGTGACATGCATGGATCGGGTGACACGCCGTCACGAAATATTGCGCTACTGAACCCCCCACAGTAAGCGCCGGGTACCCAGGGAACGGGTGGCACGTCCGCCACGATAGTCATGACTTGCATTGCATTGAATTGCATTGTATTGCATTTGCATTGCATTTTTGGTTGTGTTGGTGTTGTTTCCATTTACTTCACGTTATCTATTTGAGATGTTACATGTTTTTACTATTCCATCGTGGATTGCTTTAAGTCTTATGTGTTTCTTACTTTCAGTCATTATTTATATTTATTACTCACTGAGTTGGAAGTACTCACATTACTCCCTGCACCATGTGTGCAGATTCAGGCGTTATCGGTTCAACCCCGAGGTACTGACTACTACTATTGTCAGGGTGGTGATTCAGAGATTACGAGGTAGCTGTTGGCGTTCGCAGCCCCGTATCTCCTTTATTTTGTTGCTTTCACTTTCTTCAAACAATTGTGCGAAAGATATTGTAATAGTTATTTTATTATTAGGATTTCCTTAGTGGCTCATGACTTTGTGACACCCCGATCTGAGGGCTGTAGTTGGAATGGTTTACCATTTTTTCCGCAATTTAATGTTATTAAACTATACCTATATTATATTCGTATTATTTAACTATTAAAAGAAGTTTGGTTTGAATCGGCTGGCCTTGTCTTCATGAGAGGCGCCATCACGACCGGGTTGGGATTTTGGGTCGTGACACCAACAATCCCTGCTTCTACGCCCTAAGTAGCGCATCTACGCTACCGCTTTTGCGGGCCTGAAGCGCTTCTGCGCTCGCGCACCTACACGTCCAAGTCTGATTCAGCGGCCTAGGCCTTCTTGGCCAACCTCCTCTTCTGTGCTTCTTCTTCGCATCTGCGGCTTTACTGGTGCGAACATTTCCCTGCACCTACGCTCCGAGACTTTCGCCATGATAATCGTACCTGCGATTGAATCTCGTACCTGTGTGACCGCACCTGCGGCCACTCCTTCCACAAGTGCGATGGCACCAGATTTCAGCAGCAGTAGCAGGTCCTCAAATCCCAAGTTCAATCCGTTTTCAATCCTTTTCCAACCCGAGGCCCAACCAAACGCGCCAACCAGTCCCAAAATATAACACAAACCTACTTAATGTCTAAAATCACAGCGAAGAACATCAAAATTATGGATCGACAATTGAAACTTTCCTTTAAACTTTAAAACTTTTAACCTTTGTCGAACGCGTCTGAATCACACTTAAACATTCCGGAATGACACCAAACTATGCGTACAGGTCATAAATCACAATACAAACTTATTTCAAGGCTCGGAATCCCAAACAGACTTTGATAACACCAAAGCCCACTTTAATTCAAACTTAAAAAATTCTTAAAACCTTCACAATGCCAACTTCCACAATAAGCGCCGAAATGCTCCCTGGTGGTCCAATACTCAACCCGAACATATGCTCAAGTACGAAATCATGATACGAACCTATTGGAACCTTCAAATTCCGATTCCGAGGTCTTTTACTCAAAAGTTAAACATTAGTAAATTCTTCCAACTTAAAGCTTCCAAAATTAAAAGTTTCTTTCCAAATCAACTATGAGCTTCTCGAAATTCAATTCCGACCACATGTACAAGTCATCATACCTGAAGTGAAGCTACTCACGGGCTCAAATCGTCGGACGACATGCTAGAGCTTAAAACAACCGGTCGGGTCGTTACAATAGATTAGTAAAGAACGAATGGTTAAAGCTTGTAACATGGTTGCCAAAGAAAATGTTTAAAGGCTCAAAAGGGGTTGACTAGGAAAAATATGCAAGGGTAGGAAATTTAAGGCATAATAACGGTCCAAGGAAGACCTAACATCATTTTTCAAACCAAGTTAGTCTAGGATTTTCGCCTTGAAGCACATTCCGGGCAAATTCTAAACTACAAATAATGCAAAAGAACTCAGAATAAATCTCACCACACATGGCACGTGAAAACTCGAGTGGAATACGAATCCAAAATACAATTGAAACCAATAAACTCAAAGAAGTCACATATAGCCTAAGAGACTATAATGAATCAAAGAGCCAAAAATTGAGTCTAATAGTCATGACAATGATCTTTACTTCAATAATTTTTCTTTTTCAAAGATAAAGAATTCATATGCCGAGGTTTAAATCATGTTGGTACCAAGCAAGCCACAAATTAGCCAATGGGCACAAACCCCAACTCATACACTTATTCTCCTAAATTAATAAAAACTATCTAAACTACAAGAATAATTCCCTTAAGAAAGTCGCCTAGCTATCCATCATCGAGAAAAGTCGACACAATAATTTACCAAAAGTACCCGGTTCAAAAGAAAATTGACATCCTCGGAAAATGAACCGTGGTATAAAGAAAACCAAGGATATTGCCGATAAAATAGAATAAAAAATCAAGAAGCTAGTACACATGAAGTAAATAAAACATACTAAAACAAAAATCAAGAAGTTAGTAAACATCAAGTAAATAAAACATACTATATCTAAAAAAAAAAAACAAGAAACTAGTAAACATACTAATATAACACATCACATGAAAACAAAATATCAAGCTACTATATCAATTGTTATACAAGAAGCCACCCCTAACTAGAAATGTTATAATGTCCTCAACGCAACTAAACAAAATAGAGTAAAATTGTGGAAAGTGCTCCGCGAATACTGCATCAAGTGCTTACCTCGCTGTCGGACTCAGTCGCAACCTCCTCCTCTTCCTCTTCCATTTCCTCAGACCAATGAACACGAGCATCATCATCATCTTTCGGCTCGGTCAATGGCACTAATCTTGAGGCTTTAGAACTTACCATAGCCCCTTCACACCCTTCCACATGCGGGTGAGAATTTATCTCTCTTCTTCTCCCTCTTCTTCGTGATGTTGTGTGCATTTGCCAGTTTGGCATGAGAATACTCAAATTACCATGTGTTGTGGCCATATCAATGTATGCTTTCTCCAGCTTCTTAAGGTGATCCCCCTGCTTCTTCTTATCATCAAGATACTTTTGAAATTCATCCTTGAAATGCATACAGAGGGTCTCTCAGATGTTCCCCAGGTCCCTGTGCAAGGCCATAGGTCACAAATCTGCCGCATTTCCTCAGAAAGCATTACAAATGGTCCTCCTGCAGAAGATGATGGTTGGCTACCCTGGTCGGTATGAGAAGAAGATCCCAACTTTCTCTTTTTGCTTTACACGCTGCCGCCCTCTCCCCTTTTCTTCAATGGAGCAATAGGCTTTCCCGAATTTATCCAGTTCTCATTCGGATCCTCCTCAACCCCTACAAGGTGGCACAACTCAGTGATAAGGGATGGGAACATCAGTGATTGACCATTCTGCCTCAGATAGTCCCTCAGCTCATTGCTGAAAATCGCACTAACATTAAGCCGGATATCATCAAGTATGGAAGCGATCATTTGAGCTCTCAGTTCCATATATTCCCCGCATGAGAGATGTGACAGCATATGATGGCTAGCCATATCTTTGCTTCGGCAGTGAATTCTTTGGCTAGATATATCTTTGCTCCACACCGGGCATTGCTTGGAGACTAACCACTCACCTGAGGCACAATCTTTCTCATGGAATGGTTCCATATCATGGTCCTGCATGTGATAGATTTTATTTACAACTTCAGCTCTGAAATTCACCATTTTGCCACGAATCCTCATGATTGGCTTTCTTAACTTGATGGCCAGAATATTAGCATAGAATTCCATCACCCATTGCTCATTTGCTTTGCAAGGCTGAGGGACAAAACAGGTCCATTCCATGGCCACAAGCCTCCGACAGAACTGGGGAAGACATTTTGGGACCTTTTCCAGTAATATACCACTTTCTAGGAGCAACTTTTTTGTAATCAACTCAGCATAGTACCGTTCATGGAATTCCAATGACAAGAATCAGTGTTGGTCATAGTTCTCCTCCACTTTCAAAGGGTTGTCATTCGTGGATTCGTCGAAGTTAGAGCTCATTTTTAGCTTATAGTACCTGTAACCAAAGTGTTGGAGTGAAAACATGGTATGGCTATCAAATACATTGCAAAATGAGTCAAATATGATAAAGAACTGATTGGACAGTCGAAATCCATCCATAGAAATTTTTTTTAGATTTTCTGTTCAAGAGAAGTCTACTCTCTGATGTCGCAATTGGAACATATTTCTCGCAACTGCGAAGGCAACAGACTTTTCAAGTGTTCGGAATTGCGATCATAATTTTGCAAATGCGAAGGACGCCAGCTCGCTCATACAACAGTCCCAATCTCCAAAAATTTCGAACAAAGGAACACTTTTCAAGAGCTCAATCAATTTTTAATCACAAAAGCATGCAATAAACTTCACACACAACCACGAAGTGAACAAAATTTCAATGATTCGGCCAAGAATCTCATTTGGGCCTTTCATCGAACATATTGGAGGCACAAAACTCATTTCACATTTTAACAAGCTATGGGTACTCAGTCTTCCCCACTTTTCAAGCAAAGAAAGAAGCTCACACTCTCAACCAATGTTACCTATAAATTAGAACATATTTGAGCTATTTTTCAAACAATTTCTCGCAGAAGCGAAGGGTGAATTTGAACCCTAGTTTTTGAGAGCGAAAGGAGAGAAGAATAAGATGATGATGTTATAGAGCATAAAAGGGCACAAAATTAAGCTTTCATACCTGGATGCTTCAAGTAGGAGTGAGAATGAGGGACTTTCAAAGTGGGATAGTGAGGAAGGGGGGGGGGGTCGTTTACTTTGAGAGCCTCAAAATTACATTCCTCACATGAAAGCCACAAAGGTGTGGGCTTGATTTTCCTTATTTCCCAATTTCACTACTTTTTGTCCCGAACACTTCCAAACTTCCTGCAACTTGGTGGATTGATCAGAATAACAAAATTAACTATTCCAAAAATAAAAATTTAAAAACATATTGAAAATGTTAAAAATGACTAAAAAGTTGTGGGTTGCCTCCCACCAAGCGCTGAATTTAACGTCGTGTCACGACACAATTCAACTTTACCGCTTTTCTCGCCACTTAGAAGATATGAATTGGGCACATAACTTGAAATCAAGCTTGTGACCACGAGTAAAGGGGGGTTGTAAGTAGATGAAGAAGCTGGATGCCAATTGCTTCATTTTGCATTTCTTGGCTTTCATGTGAGGAATGCCATTTTGCCTTCTTGTACCTTCAAATTGCAAGATGTATGACTCTAGTATTTCTTCTTTGCACCCTAAAATGGATTCACACGGCTCTATTCCCATATCACCATATGATTGAAAAGTTGAAAAATGCTTCAAATGAGATAATAACCTCCCAACTTGCAACTTTTTCTAGATTTTGACATTCTCTTTCCCCCCGGATTAGAGTCACTCTCAACCACATCTTCAATTTTTTCGGTTGAATCTAATTCCAAAATTTTTCTTGGCATCACCAACAATCATGAAGTCTGCTGGCGGATGTTCAATTCTTGATTCCTCGAAATGAAGCTCACTTTCTTCCTCGAAGTTGGAATTTTCTTGACCTCTTTCCACACTCTCATGTTGGTGGACATAAGGTGCGGATATTCTCATCATTTTGAGTTAGTATTTGTTTCAAGTCCGCGAGTGCCAAGTTGTGCTTCTCCTTATTTTCAAGAATGGCCTCTAACATGAGTGTCATCCTCATATTTTGAGCATTTGAGAGTTCTTCTTGGTTTTGATCAAGTGCCAAAGGAGTTTCTGCTTCAACCTCCAAAGAATGTTCTTGGCCATCATTCACTTCCGAGGCTTTTGGTACCTCTAAAGCTTCAAGTATTTCTCCCATTTGTGAGTTCAACCTTTCAAGCGCCAAATCATTTTGGAGACTATTTTTCAAAAGCTCCTCCAAGGCAGTTTACTCTTTGTTTCCTCCTTCAAGTAGGCATTCAATCATGAGTTTGAACTCTCCATTTTGATAATGCTCAATTTCTTCAACTTCAGTATCCCTACACTTGTCATTGTAAAAAGTAGAATCATCATAGTGGTGGTTCGGGGAAGGGAAGGACAAATAACCACAATTAGTTCAGTGACCATTTTGACCACCATAGTTGTTACAAATACTCCACTCATGGGTTTAAGATTGTGTGCACAACCCGCCCCCGGGAGAACTTAAATATTTTGCCACGAGTGTGGTCCTCTACAATAGGGATAAGGTTCATTAAAGTATGAAGAACTACCATCCAACCAATTTTCATTATGCGATGCCATTTTTCAAAACTAAGAAAATAAACAAGAAGCAAACAAAAGAACAACAAGAAAAATTAACAAAGATAAGAAAAATAATTACACAAATATTCATAAGTTTGGACCAAAGCACGTACGCTTATTTCTCAAACAACCTAAATACGCCAAATTGTTCCCCGACAACAGCGCCAATTTTGATGATGTCCAATTTCACTAAAAAAGTAAATGGACACGATCACATGCAATATAATTTACGCAATATGAGTCGGGATCGAATCCCATAGAGAGCAATATGTAGGCGATTAGGTGTGTAAGAGAATTATCACTTATTATGCTAAGCTACATACTTAGAAAAGGTTTTGAGAAAATATTTATGTCTACATGCAAAAATGTAAACTAACATAGAAAGCAAGTAAACTGATCAATGGCTACAAGCATGGATACACGAGGAATTATACTCAAGTAACTATCTAATGTGTTTCACGATTATACAAATATGAGCGAGTTTATGTTAATTATCCTCGGGTAATAATTCTTTATTAGATTCTTCCGAAGACTAACAAGGCTTCCTAATTGAATTATCCCTAAAACAATTAAGATAGTAAGAGCAACCAATGCGGCTACAAGAAGTTCAATCCCATCCCTAGGTAGAATCTATAAAGTAAGGGTTACCGCCTCAAGTTCTTGTTAATTAATCTTTCCCAACCCCAAATTATCTTCTCCAAACTTAATTCGAAGTTAATGGGCGAGTCCTAGGGTTAGCTAATCCCTTTGGAAATATTAAGGAGCAAGAATAATTAAAGAAACAATAAATTACTTCATAATAAATAAAAATTGTTCAATACATAAGCACAACAAGATATTTAATCCATATTTTTATTATGAATACTCCCATAAACAAGATTCAATTGTTGGAAAAAATATTATACACTTTGATATTCAATAGAAAGCAAGGAAATGAATAAATGAACATAAATGGGTAAGAAATTCTCAACCAAAAGCTTCAAATCTTCAAGACCCAAGTGTGTGTGGAAGAACCCTAGCTTCAAAACTTGTGTTCTCTAGTCAAGAGACTGAAAAATAAACAAAAGATTTCTTTGGTCGGCTAGAGATATTTTACAAATGAGCTAGGTCGTCTATTAAAGTGTTTGAGGCCAAAAATATATAAAATTACCGAAGTGCCTAGAACTGAAGCGCGATCTTCGCATTTGCGAAGGAAGGTTCGCATGCGAACCTTGGCTTTTCTGTTGAAGATCGCATTTGCGATGGAGGACATCGCATTTGCGAAGATTGACTGTTTGGTTTGAAATCGCATTTGTGGTCCTTATTTCGCATTTGTGAACATTGTTTGGCTCGGTTGGACTCGTAATTGTGATTCACATGTTCGCATTTGCGAATGTTGACTTTCTTGGTTGACTTCGCAATTGCGAACTTCTACTCGCATTTTCGACACCTGAGGCCAATTTTCAGATTTCTACTTTTGAGCCCCTTTTTTACTTTTTTTTTACTTGGTTTCTTCCCAATCATATCTAAAGGACATAAAACCTATAAATTAGAAGTAAACGACATTAAACGCACTATTTTATCAATCAAACATAGCAAAAATCTAAGATGAAAGACTAGGTAAGTTGGTAAAATACCAACTTATCACAGACCTGCCGGGCAAGCCACCTGACAGGGACTTGATTTTGGTATTGACCTGGTGCTGGGTACTCAGCCCATCTCTATTTTACCATATCACATGGCACCTATAGAGTAGAAGGAGGTTAAGGAGCAGTTGTAGGAGCTACTTGATAAGTGCTTCATCAGGCCTAGTGCGTCGCCTTGGGGTACACAAGTTCTATTTGTGAAGAAGAAGGATGGTCCTATGAGAATGTGTATTGACTACAAGGAGCCGAACAAGCTTACTATTAAGAACAAGTACCCTCTACCGCAGATTGATGACTTATTTGATCAACTTCAGGGTGCTAGGGTGTTTTTGAAGATTGATTTGACATCAGGGTATAATCAGTTAATGATTCGGGATTCAGATGTTCTGAAGACGGCTTTCAGGACCCATGATGGTCACAATGAGTTTCAGGTAATGTCTTTTTGACTAACCAATGCCCCGACAACCTTTATGCACTCGATGAACATTATGTTTCAGCACTATCTTAATTCCTTCATCATAGTTTTCATTGATGATATATTGGCTTATTCACGCAGCCAGGAGGATCATGAGCAGCACTTAAGGATCATGCTCCAGTATTTGAGGGAGAAGAAGTTATATGCTAAATTCTCCAAGTGTGAGTTTTAGCTTGATTTGGTGGCATTTTTTTGGGCACGTGGTGTCCAGTGAGGGGATTAAGGTAGATCTGTAGAAGATTGAGGCAGTTTAGAGTTGGCCCAAATTGTCAACTGATATCGCAATCCGGAGTTTTCTTGGTTTGGCCGGGTATTATCGCCATTTGTTGGAGGGTTTCTCGTCCATTGCAGAACCTTTGACTAGATTGAGCCAGAAGGGTGCCCTATTTAGGTGGTTCGATGAGTGTGAGGAGAGCTTTCAGATGCTCGAGACCACCTTGACTACAGCTCCATTGGATGTGTGTTGATGTAGAAGGGTAAAGTTATTGCTTATGGTTCCGGTCAGTTGACGCCTCATAAGAAGAACTACCCTGTACATGATTTGGAGTTAGTAGCCATAGTTCATGCACTTAAGAATTGCAGGCACTATCTATATGGCGTGTCTTGCAAGGTGTTCACAAATCACATGAGTCTATAGTACTTATTCGAGCAAAAGGATTTGAACTTGAGACAATGAAGGTGGTTAGAGCTACTAAATGACTAGGATATTACCATTCTTTATCGTTTGGGGAAGGCCAATGTGATGGTCGATGCTTTGTGTAGGAAGGCTGAGAGCATGGGAAGACTTACCTATATTCTAGCTGGGAAGAGACCGTTAGCATTGGATGTTCAGGCTTTGGCCAATCGGTTTGTGAGGTTCGACATTTCAGAGCCTAGCTGGGCTCTTGCTTGCATGGTTTCACGGTGTTCTTTGTTTAAGCGCATCAAGGCGCAACAGTATGATAATCCCCACTTGCTTGTCCTGAAGGACACAGTGCTACACGGTGATGCTAAGGAGGTTACTATCGGGGATGATGGTGTATTGAGGATGCGTGGTCGGATTAGTGTTCCAAATGTGGATAGATATCGAGAGTTGATACTTGAATAGGCCCATAGATATTGGTACTCCATTCATCCGGGTGCCACGAAGATGTATCAGGATTTGAGCAAGCATTATTGGTGGCAAAGGATGAAGAGAGATATTGTTGAGTAGGTGAAGTAAAAGCATCAGATACCTAGTGGTTTACTTTAAAGCTTGATATTCCGGAGTGGAAGTGGCAGCGTATCACGATGGATTTTGTAGTTGGACTTCCACGGACCTTGAGGTAATTTGATATTATTGTGGAGACTGACCAAGTCTACATACTTCATTCCAGTTGTGACTAGAGCAGCTAGCTCAGGTCTACATTCTGGAGATTTTTTGCTTTCATGGTGTGCCAGTGTCTATTATGTCAGATCGAGGCGCTCAGTTCACATCATGTTTTTGAAGGGCAATACATTGAGAGTTAGGTACACAGGTCGAGCTGACTACTACATTTCATCCATAGACAGAGGGGTAGTCCGAGAACTCAATTCATATCTTAGAGGACATGTTACATGCCCGTGTCATTGATATTGGAGGTTCATTGGATCAATTCCTTCCGTTAGCAGAGTTTGCCTATAACACAAACTACAGGTTAAGCCTTCAGATGGCTCCTTATGAGGCCTTTGTATGGGAGGCGATGTCGTTCTCCGGTTTGTTGGTTTGAGCTCGGAGAGGCTAGGTTGTTAGGCACTGGTTTGGTCCGTGATGCTTTGGAGAAGGTAAATTTGATCCAAGAGCGGCTTTGTACAAAAAAGTCCAGGGAGAAGAGTTATGCCGACACGAAGGTTTACGATGTTGCATATATGGTCGGAGAGAAGGTTCTACTCAGAGTTTTGCCCATGAAGGGTATGATGAGATTTGAGAAGAAGCACAAGTTGAGCCATAGGTATATTGGTTCGTTTAAGGTTCTTGAGAGAGTTGGACAGGTGGCCTAGAGACTTGCCTTGCCACCTAGTCTATTGGGAGTTCACCCAGTGCTTCATGTTTTGATGCTTCGAAAGTGTTGTAGTGATCTGTCACATGTTTTTGACTTCAACACAGTGCAGTTAGATGGGGAATTGACTTATTATGTGAAGCCGACGGCTATCTTGGATCTACAAGTTTGAAAGTTGAGGTTGAATAATATAGCATCAGTAAAACTTCATTAGAGAGATCAGCCGATCGAGGTGACTACTTGGAAGACCGAGCAGGAGATGCGGAGCATATATCCTTACCTTTTTAAGTCTCCAAGTATAATTCTAGACCTGTTCGAGGACGAACATTTGTTAAAGAGGGGAAGAAGGTAACGCGCCGGCCGGTTGTTTTGAGTATTTCAGCCTATTTTCCCCTATTTGATACTTTACATATGTGTATTTGTGGTTGCGTGACTTTTTGGGGTGGTTGGTATAGTTTCAGGAAAATTTTGGAGTGAATTGGGACACTTAATCCCAAGGTTGGAAGCTTAAGTTGAAAGTGTTGATCGCAGTTTGACTTTTGTGTAGACGACTTCGAAATGGTGTTTTGATGGTCCCAATAGCTTTTTATGGTGATTTTAGACTTAGATGTCTGATTTGGAATTGGAGGTCCGTAGGTTGGTTTAGTTCTTTTTTGCGAAAGTTGAAAAGTCAAAGGTTTGGAAGGTTGATAGGTTCGACCGGAAGTTGACTTTGTTGATATCGGATTTGGATTTTTCTTTTGAGCGTTTGAAAAGTACCGTTGTGTCGTGTGGGACTTGTGTGCAAATTTTGTGGTCATTCCAAGTTTGTTTGATGTGATTCATCATTAGTTTTAGAAGTTGGAAGTTCGTTAATTTCATTAGGCATCAATTGAGGTGTGATTCGTGATTGCGATGTTGTTTTATGTTATTTGAGGCCTCGAGTAGGTTCATATTGTGTTTTAGGACTTGCTGGTGTGCTTGGATGGGGTCCCGGGTGATAAAAACACAATAGGGGATTCAAGAATTACTAAAGAAAAATAAGAAAATCAAGAAACGTGCCGAAGCTAAAATAAAATAGAGAAACAAAAAAGAAGACGAAAATTAAAGATAGATTGAATTCAAGAAATAGTTTCTTGAATTCAAGACATCTATTCTTGAAGTTGAATCATAACAACAACAATTAGCTAACGAAGGACTAATCGCCTTTGATATAGAATTAAAAACAAGAAATGGATCGTGAAGCCTGACCCTTTAGAATAACAAGAACAACAATAACCCTAAACTTATCACCTTTCTTGAGTACCTAGAAGTGATCTAAGATTTCGAATAGGGTTTAATCTTACCACCTTAACTTGAGTCTGGAACGTTGCAGAATAAATCCAAGAGTAACCACACACAAGAGCGCAAGAAAAATCTCACAATTTTTATTGATATCGTCTATAATAATCTAAGTCTAAAAACAAAGACGACACCCCTTATATAGGTAGGAGGGGTCACGAAATTAAGGCTATCAAAACAAGGAAATAAAGTCCTAAACTACTTTGGACAACAAGTCCAACTACCTTAGGAAAAGAAAAATACTTGGAAGCAAACACCAAGGCATTCTAGGAAAGTAATTTCAACAATCTTAGAAAAAAGAAAACATAACCTTACCTAAATAGGAAAGCAATAAATATAGTCCCAAAATATATGGAAATAAGACCCAAACTAATCTTGGTTAGAATCTTGGAAATCTTGAAGGAAATTTGCAAGCAACTTGCCACCAACTTGTACTCATTATATAGCACGCCTATTATACCTTATTGGACATCAAATAAGTCCTTTTTATGTTATAAAAACGTGTTTTTATGTAGGACTTCATGGGCTGCAAGTTTGGACACATTTTAGGTGCCAAATTGGTCCAAAAGTGGACTGACTAGGACCTTCTTCAAAGGATTTTTTTGAGATCCAATCCTCATCTTCGTGGACATAAACTTGGGCCATAAAACAATTGTAATAGCTAGCCAATTCATATCCTTTACCCTTGAGATCTTCCTCCCAGTTGGTGCAAGCAATTTCTTTATTTGCACTTCTAATGGCCTTGTTTTGCAACTCTTTAGTTTGACATCTCGTTAACGCCCTCTTTGAGATTCCAAGGCTTTATCGTTATCCTTGAGTAGAGTTGAGCTTCCTAGGATACTATCATTCCCCTGTTCTTGAAGAAAATTCGACCTCGAATTTCGACCTTGCAAGAAAAAGAAAACATGCACTAGTAAATGGTACCTACTAACATGAAAAAATGGTAGGAATAAAACAAGATAGTGACCATGTGCCCACTTAATCCAATTAAGTTTAGTAGGTGTATATACTCCCTTATAAAGCATATGGACATCATCATCCCAATAAAATTTATGCCTACTTGTCCTATAAAAACCTCTCTTAGATGCCCTATGCAAGGGAACTTGCAATTCGATCTTGTCTATAAGGTCGTCCAAAAATGTGCATGACAACGAAATTACACAAGATGGACCACACTTCCATTTAAAAAAAGTATCTCTACCATATGTATCAAATACGATACTTTTATGATATAGCCAAGTATCAATTATAAATCCCATGGATTCTTCTACATGTAAGTTATTCAAAGAAGCACATAAATTCTCATAAAGTTCAAAAGAACCCATAAATTCCAAACTAAAAAAATTTAATACATTCAAGCTCATGATTATAACTTTCCCCAATAATATTCGCAACATCAATGGATTCTACATAATTGCTCAGACTCTCACAGAAAGAGTCATAGATAGGTTCATGAAAGAGTATTTGATCACTAACGTCACAATAATCATGCATATCATTTTTACTAGTAGCAAACACTTGTACAGGCTCACAATCAACATGACTAGAGGAATGACTTCCCATCAAACAACAAAAATCACATTCTAGTAATTTATCACAGGAAAACTCATTAAACACTAGAATAAAAGAAGAAATAACATTTAACTCATTAGCAAGCCTCTTTTCATAAATTTCATGCCTCTTTCCACCAAGTTGGAATTCATAACCATCTATGTCATACTCAATTTCAAAAAGAAGCAAATTTACTCTTGCACTTGAACTTAGATATTACAGTTAATGGCTTGATATGCATAAAAATTATCATCATCCACAAAAATTATAAAGTCACCAACAAATGAAATAAGAGTATAGTTTATTACCTCCAAAAATACCTTAGGTGTTCTAGAAAGACCAAGAATGTGAATAAACCAGTTATACATACCATACTTGGACTTATTTGCTAATGGAACAATATCACCTTTTATTCTTTTATGCAATGGCTCTAACTTAGCAAGGCCTTCAGGGAACTCCATGTTATAAACCTGTAAATAAGGATCAAAAGAGTCAAAAGGTTCAACAACAAAGAAATTAATCAAGCTTTTATCTTCCACCATCCAGCAAGAATTGATTTTGCCAAATTCATGTTGGAATCCAATTGGATCCTTTGATACCATCTTTTGCGCTTCACCTTGCCTTTCAAAAGGTCTTTCAACACGTGACCGCACAAAATCAAAAGAACAAAAACAAGAAAGAGTTTATGGGTTAGGAAGTAAAGAAAAACTTTTCTTTCTTACACTCTCTTTGGCTTTTATCACAAGACTAACTTTTTCCTCACCCTTAACCTCTTTTCTCTCACTAAGGTTTTCTTCTTTCTTCACTCAAACCCTCTTGTTTTTCTCTCTCTACCTCATAGACTTTTATTATCTCATTTCCTTCGCACTTTTCTTTTCCCTCAAGCTCACTCTTTTTCTCACTTGACATCCCATTCTCTTCACTCAACACAACCTCTCATTTTTCCTCTCTTGGGATGTCGACATGCACTCTCTTAATCCTCTCATTCTTTTCTCTCACATATTTTTCCATATTCTCTTTAACAGTCTTTTCATCTTCATAAATTTGTGAGGGAGTCAAAAGTCCAAGAATGTGTTTCTTCCCATTAACCTCAAAAGAGTATCTATTTTTTCCATGTTATATGAAGCTCTTCTGTAGACATACCATGGCTTTCCCAACAAGATATGATAATTATTCATGGGAATTACATCACAGCAGATCGCATCCTCATACCTTCCAATAGAGAATAGTAATAACACTCTTTAATCTACCTTTATTCCTCTCAACATGTAGGGTTCAATATGCTCAACACAAGGTAAGTTTAATTTCTCAACCATATAAGTACTAATTGAGTTATAGCCAAACTTTTTGTCAATTCTAAGGGCACAAATCGCAGACATCACTTTAGCCTGTGTTTGGAAAATAACTTTACGACTATCTTCCTTCCATTTGGTACACTGTAAGTTCGGCTTTTAAAGTTGTTGAGTCATCGATCGCCTCCTATCACTATAATTACCTGTTTGAGACATCTTGACATAGATTAGAAGAAATATGTATCTTTTTAAATTTTGCTTTTTCCCTCTAATGTTGGTTAGAAGGGAAAGAAAAGGAAAGAATTTAGGAAACCCAAAATCCACAAGAATAAGGAAAGAATTTACTTTAATCTTCAAGAACTACAGGATCCCCATTTCTTGTTTCCTTTCTTGACTTGAAAACCAAATAATACTTGAATTCTGACAATAATAATGAGAAATAACACTTTTTTGGGGCTGAATTTCTTTTTTTTCTGTGGTTTTTTTTTTGGTTTTTTTGCTCAAGAACCTCCCAAGATTATCAAGATTTAAATCTTGATTAGTCTATACTCTGATACCACTTGATAACAACACGATAGGATATTCAAGAATTACTAAAGAAAAACAAGAAAATCAAAAAACGTGCGGAGGCTAAAAGAAAATAGAGAAACGAAAAAGAAGACAAAAATTAAAGATAGATTTAATTCATGAAAGAGTTTTTTGAATTCAAGATATTTATTATTGAAGTTGAATCCTAACAACAATAATTAGCTAATGAAGAAGTAATCGCCTTTGGTTAGAATCTAGAAAATTTTGAAAATCTTGAAGGAAATTTGCCGGCAACTTGGCACCAACTTATACTGAACATGTAGCACGCCTGTTGTACCCTTCATGGACATCAAGTATGTCCTTTTTATTTAATAAAAATGTGCCATTATGTAGGACTTCATGGGCTGCAAGCTTGGACACATTTTAGGTGCCAAATTGGTCCAAAAATGGACTGACTAGGACCTTCTTCAAAGGATGTCTCTTGGAATCCAATCCTCATCTTCGTGGACATAAATTGGGGCCATAAAACAATTGTAATAACTAGCCAATTCATATCCTTTACCCTTGAGCTCTTCCTCCCAGTTGGTGCAAGCAATTTTTTTATTTGCACTTCTAGTGGCCTTATTTTGCAAATCTTTAGCTTGACATCTTGTTAAAGCCATCTTTGAGATTCCAAAGCTTCATCCTTATCCTTGAATAGAGTTGAGCTTCCTAGGATGCTATCACCGGGGGTCTCAGATATGTTTCGGATTGTTGACTGATCATTTTAGACTTTGATGAATTGCTCAAGTTTTGGAGTTTTGATGCATCCGCACCTGCGAGGGATTTGCCGTAGATGCAAGGCCACAGAAGCGGCCTGTTGATTGCAAATACAGATTGAGAGGTTGTGTCCATATTTGCAGACGGGGAGCTGCAGATGTGGATGCGCATATGCGTGCAATGGTCCGCAAATGCGGAAGGTCGGAGGCTGAGAGGGACTCGCATAAGTGAATTTGAGATTGCAGATGCAGAATAGCAAATGCAGAATTGCAGATGCGGTTTAGTGACAGCAGATGTGGAATCACTAGCAAGCTTCATATATTTGAAGGGTTTGATTGTTTTCTCATTTTGGGAGATTTGGAGCTCGGCTAAGGGCGATTCTTGGGAGACTTTTTTAGTCATTGTGGATCGATTGACCATGTCGGCGAATTTCATTCTGGTAATATGACTTCCTACACTTCAGAGCAGATGGCTAGGTTCTACATCAAGGAAATTGTTATCCTGCATGGTGTACTTTTTTCTATCATCTCAGACAGCGGCACTCAGTTTACTTTGCACATTTAGAGGGTGGTTCAACATGAGTTTGGCATGTAGGTTGAGTTGAGTACCACATTTCACCCTTATACGGACGGGCAATCTGAGCGTATCATTCAGATCTTGAAGGATATGTTGAGGTCATGCACTATTAATTTAGGAGGTCAGTGGGACCCTTTCTACCTTTTGTAGAGTTTGACAATAACATTTGCTACCAGTCAAGTATGTAGATGTCTCCTATATGAGGCCTTATATGGGAGACGGTGTTGTTCTCCAGTGGGTTAATTCGAGCCCAGTGAGGATAGGTTAGTGGGCGCAGACTTGGTCCATGTTTCTTTAGAAAAGGTGAAGTTGATTCAAGAGAGGCTTCGCCTGGCTTAGTGCAGATTGAAGTGTTATGCTGATAGGATAGTCTGTGATGTGGAATTCATGGAGAGTGAGAAGGTTCTTCTTCAAGTTTCACCTATGAAGGGCGTGATGAGATTTGGGAAAAGGGCTAGATGAGCCCAGTGTTCATTGGTCCTTTTGAGATGTTTGAGAGGGTTCGTGAGGTTGCTTGTAGACTTACTTTACCTTTTAGACTTTGGGGAGTTCATTTGTTATTCCATGTTTATATGCTTTGAAAGTATCATAAAGATAAGTCACATGTCTTGGATTTCAGCACGGTGCAGTTAGAGGAGAATCTGGCTTATGAGGAAGAGCTGGCAGTCATTTTGGATAGGCAGGATCAGAAGTTTAGGTCGAAAGATATTGCATCTGTGAAGGTCCAATGGAGATGCCAGCCAGCCGAGGAGGCAACTTAGGAGACCGAGCATGATATGCGGAGCCGATACCCTCACTTTTTGGCACTCCACGTATGATTTTAGACTCATTCGAGGACGAACGATTGTTTAAGAGGTGGAGAGAATATAACGACTCGACCGGTCATTTTGTGTATTTGAGCCCGTTTCCCAATTTTATGCTTCTTTTTATGTCTAGTTGTTGTTTTGTAACTTGCGGGGATGGTTGGTTAGGTTCTAGAAAGGTTTGGACTAAATTGGAACACTTAGTTCCTTTGCTGGAAGCTTATGTTATAAGAGTTGACCAATATTTGGCATTTTCGTAAATGACCTCGGATTAGTGATTTGATGATTCCAATTGGTTTATACGGTGATTATGGACTTAGGCGTATGTCCTAATTTGGATTTCGAGGTTCCTAATGTGTTTTGGCTCTAGTTATTGAAAGTTGGAAAGTTGAAGGTTTGAAGGTTCATAGGTTTAACAGGGAGTTGACTTTGATGATAACGGGTTCAGATTATCGTTCATGGACTTGGAATACGCTCTTTGAGTCTTTTTGGACTTGTGCGTAAAGCTTGGATGTAATACAGATTTGATTAGGCATGAATCAGATGCTTGGTTTGAAGTTGAAGGCTAATGAACATAAGAGAAGTTCCACTTGTGTTTTGATCATCGATTCTTGGTTTTCATGACAATTTCAGTGTTTTGAGATTTATGATAGGTTTGGGGAAGGTACTAGGATATTTTAGTATGATTGGACGGGGTTTTGGGAGGCTTGGGTATGTATTGGATGGGTTTCAGATGATTTGATGTTGTTTGGCATATCTGGTGCTGTGTGTCGCACCTGCAGAAATTGTTGCACAATTGCGAGCTTGCAGAAGCGTAAGGGGGGCTACAGAAGCGATAATTGGCCTAGGTCAAGGAGTGCGTAGGTCCGGAGGATTTTGCATAGAAGCGCTTGCATACATGCAAAGTCTGCGTGTAGGTGTTGTCTTGCACAAGCGGATTTGTTTGCACACAAGCGAATGGTTGGGATTTTTAGTTACCTTGGAGATGCAAGTGTTTATTTGCATAATTGATAGTTTTGTCTAGAGAAGCAGAAACTGCTGGGGAGAGCTATAATTGAAGGGTTTAGTCTATTTTTCATTATTTGGAGTTTTGGAGCTCGGTTAAAGGTGATTTTTGGGGAGATTTTCACCACCACTTTAAGGGTCAATAATTTCTACTTTATTTTGATGTTGTATCTCGTTTCCCCATGGATTATTACACATAGATTAAAAGATTTGAAAGGGAAACTTGGAGGGTGTTGTGCTAGACTTTCTTGGAGAGTGATTATCTGGGATTTGAACCCCGATTTGAAGTCAGATTTGGGTGAAACATGTATATTTGGACTTATAGGGTTATTGGTAGTCTAGGTCTAACCCTTGACTCGAGTTTTGATTGTGCGGGCCCGGGTTGACTTTTGTTGACTTTCACGAATTTGAATAAATATAAAAGCTTTATTATTTGAGGTTGTTTCCTATGACTTTGTTTGACGTTATGTCGTTGTTTTTTTTGCTAGATTCGAGCCGTTCGGAGGTGATTTCTAAAGGCAAGATGATTTTGGAGGGTTGATTTGTGTAACGACCCGGCCGATCATTCTTAGGATTGTAGCCCCGTTCCCCTATTTATTCCCTCTTATACGTTCATTTTTTATTATATGACTTGACGGGGTGGTTTGCACTGTCTACGGGAAAATTTTATGGTGAAATGGGACACATAGTTTTAGGGTTGGAAGCTTAAGTCTAATGAGTTGATCGGACTTTAACTTGTATGTAGACGACTCCGGAATGGAGTTTTGATGGTTCCAATAGCTTCATATAGTGATTTTGGACTTAGGTGTATGCCTGGATGTTGATACGGAGGTCCATAGGTTGTTTTGGCTTGAATTGGAGAAAGTTGGAAAGTTGAAGATTTGGAAGGTTAATAGTTTTGACCGAGGGTTGACTTTATTTATGTCGGACTCCAATTGTGATTCCGAGAGTTGGTCTTGGTCCGATATATCATTTAGAACTTGCATAAGAAATTTAGGGTCTCTCGGAGTTGCTTAGCCTATTCGGCGCGAGTTTTGAACTTGGAAATGTTCATAAGTTCACTAGGCTTAAATTGTGGTGTGATTCGTACTTTAGATGTTGCTCTATGTGATTTGAGGTGTCGAGTAGATTCGTGTTATGTTTTAGGATTGGTTAGTGAGTTTGAACGGGGTCCAGAGGGCCTCGAGTGTGTTTCGAATGGGCTACGGACCATTCCACCTTGTTTTTGGACTGATGATGTCTCAGGTCTAGTTTCCTTCTTCACGTTAGCGAAATGGCGGTCGAGTTTGTGAAGGGTTATGGGGGCTGGGCATTCGCCATTCTTTGCGTTCACGATGGAGCTTTACGTTCGCTAAGCAGCCAAGTGCTGGGAGGGGCTTAGATTTTGCATTCGCGAGGTCATGTCCGCGTTCGCGAAGGCTTGGGTGTTTGATTCATCACGTTCGCGTGATGGAGGATGCGAACGTGAATGTGAAGGCCTTTTTCCGCGAGGACCACTTTTGGTCTTCACGAATGCAATATTGGTCCCGCGTTCATGATGCACAGTATCTGGGCGGATTATGTAGTACTCTATTTCGAAGGTTTGAATTATTATATAATATTTTAAGTTAGAGAGCTTGATTTCAGGCGATCAGAGGAGATTTTCACGATTTGGATTGGGGTAAGTGTTTTTGACTTGGATTTGGTTATATTTCATGATTTCATCCTTATTTTTATCATTTAATTAGTGATTTGAATTATAGAAATTGGGGACTTTTGTGAAATCTTTTCTAGAATATAAATTGAGGATTAGAAGGTCGATTTGAGGTCGGAATCAGATGATATAGGTATGGTTGGACTTGTACCAGAATGGGTGTTTGAAATTTGTGAGTTTGGTCGGGTTCCGAGGTGCGAGCTCAGGGTTGAATTTATAAGTTGACTTTATGATTTTAATTAAAGATCAAATCTTTATTATCCGGAATTGCTTCCTATAGCTATTATTTGTGATATTAAGTCATTTTGGCTAGATTCGAACCACCCGGAGTTGGCTTTGCGCGGGAAGGGCATATTAGTGGATTGGTTTAGCTTGTTTTGAGGTAAGCATCTTGTCAAAAATTTTGTGGGGGAACTACCCCTTAGGATTTGGGTTGATTTTGCTATTTGAGTTATGTGAAAGACGAGTACATGAGGCGACAGGTGTGTACACGGGCTTATATGTGATTTTTGACTGATTTCAACCGTTAGGTTACTCTTAGGTACTTAATCGATGTTATTATTCTATACTACCTTTCACTGTCAATTTTATTCATACATGCCTTAAATTGAAGTTGTCATTACTTGTTCAAGTTTCTATTGTCAAAATTAGTCTCATATGTGCTTATTTGTAGTTGTTTTTACATGCCATTCTTTTTATTGTTGAGTTATTTCTCATATATTAGTCATAGTTACTATCCTATGCTATCTCGGTCATTGTTAAGTTAATGTCTTGCACTTTAAGTTGGAAGTTGCCATTCCATGGGAAAGACCTAAATTTTGGGTTTTAGAAGAAATTGTTGTGAAATCTAATAACACATTGAGGTTAAAGTGGTGAAATATTGATATAACATTACGTGTGGAGTTATTTCTCATTTATTTTGTTGATATTGAGATTCTTGTACACACTGTTGTTGAGCCGTGGGCTATATGTTATGGTATCAATTGTATTGTTGATATTAGCCACAGTGTGGCATACAGACATGTGTGGTATGAGTTGACTATTGTGTTGTGATATTGATGCATATACAGCGGTAAAAGGATAGGGGTCGATGTGCAGGCGGCGAGATAAGGTGGGATTTATTTGCGTGTTGCTAGTAAGGGAATTACTTGAAGCCGCGCGGCGACATAAAAGGGCTAAAGGAAGATTGTGATTGCGATTTCTAAAATGTGAAAGACGATTTGTGGTACCTCTATTGTAATCCTTGTTGTACATTCTATGTGAAAAGACTTGTTGATTTGAATAGTTATTGCCCCCTTCATTTGTTTTTACTTGTACTTTTACGATACTTCATTATTGTTGTTCCTATTATATGTTTACCCTTGTTTATTCCTTATAGCTTTAAGTCTCCGTTGTTAGCCTTATATCTTTGCACCATTCTGTTTTCATTAATTGCTTTCTTCCCGTTATTAAATTATATATTTTGTTCAGGTTTCTTTGTCTAGTAGGTAACTTGACCTGACCTTGCCACTACTCTACCAAGGTTAGGCTTGATACTTACTGGGTACCGTTCTGGTATACTCATGCTACGCATCGGCATATTTTTGTGCAGATTCAGGTACTTGCTTGGGCCGGACACCCGTGATTTGACCATATATTCTTGAGACTTCAAGACATACCTGCTTGGCACTCGCAGTCCTCCGAGTCACCTTCTATCATCACTTTTATTATTGTTTATCTTCGATTCAAACAATGTTGCATTAGAGATTCTTAATATATTTTTGTAGAGCTTATGACTCAGTTCCTCCGGTTTTGGGAGTAATTTGACAATTGTACCATTTGAGTTTTATTATGATATAGTTTAGCAGTTTAATTTGATATCTAAGTTGTAATTTCTGCTAAATATCGATGTATGTTAGCCTTACCTTGTCTTAGAGACTAGGTGCCATCACGACATCCATAGGTGGGAAGTTAGGTTAGTGACCAATTGGTGTTAGAATCTAGGTTCATAAGTGCTACGAGTCATAAGATATTTTAGTAGAGTCATGCGAATCGGTATCGAGACGTCTACACTTATCTTCAAGGGGCTACGGAACTATTAGGAAAATTCTACTTCTTTAATACCTTATAGTGCGAATTTGTTAATTTTGAAATTTAACCTTGTCTTTCTATTCTTTCACAGATGGTGAGGACACGCACTGCTTGATCTGATGATCGGACACTTGTACCCCTGCTAAAGCCACGAGAGGCCGGGGTTGGGATAAAGGCCGAGCAGGAGCATTTGCTGCAGCTAGAGCACCTGCCCGTGCAGCGATTGAGGAGTCACCAGTAGCTCCGGTTGGGGGACAGCCACCCAAGACGCGTGTTGTCACCCCTGGACTTAAGGAGACCCTAGCAAACTTTTTGGGTATGTTTGGAACTTTAGCCGATGCAGGACTTATTCCCGTTGCACCATCTACATCTTAGGTTGGGAGAGGAGTCCATGTTGATTAGGTCCCAGGAGTTATGTCAGCATAGCCTGTCATTGCGGTTCAGCCCGAGGTTAGAGCAGAGGCATTTGAGGAGGAGCAGCTAGACTTGAGAGGTTTAAGAAGAATCACCCTCCTATTTATAGTGGCGTAATTACTGAGGATGTGCAGGGTATTCTGGACATGTACCACTGTATTCTCTACACTATGGGCATCGTAAAGACGAGCAGAGTTGCCTTTACTATATTCCAGCTGTCAGGAGCAGCATACAGGTGGTGCCAGGCTTACGAGGAGGGTAGGCCAACTGATGCAACTGCACTCACTTAGGCTTAGTTTTCATATATGTTACGGAGACAGTTTGTTCCCCAGACCCATCGGGATGCATGGCGCATAGAGTTTGAGCAGCTGTGCCAGGGGACAATGACAGTGTCAGAGTATGCTACCAGATTCAATGAGCTGTCCCTACGTGCACCTGCTTTGGTTACAACAGTCAAAGATCGAGTCCACAGGTTTATCTAGGGGATTCGTTATTGTATTAGATTCAACATTGCTCAGGAGATGGAGATGGATACTTAATTTCAGCAAGTTATGGAGATCGCTCACAGGTTGGAGCGTATATGGGGCAAGGATAGGGAGGCCAAGAGACCTCGAGGTCCTGGAGGATTTAGTGATGCCCACGCAACATTTACATCCCGTCATGGAAGAGGGTATGTGAGATGCCGAGTTCATTCAGCATTTCCAGCTACTAGTAGTGCTCCGGCTATTCCGAGTTCTCTGGTCGCCAACTATGCATAGCCATATTCTGGTGCGCCTTCTATACGGGGTGCCTTCAGCGGTCAGTCTAGCCGATCAGGCCAGGGTTAGTTTCAGCAGCGACGTTCACCGAGAGCTTGTTTCGAGTATGCTGATACCAGACATATGGTGAGGGACTACCTCAGACTTAGGAGGGGTGCACCTCCCAAGACTACAAAGGCTCTACGGATTCCACAGGGTTCACAAACTATTCCAGTTGTCTCCCCACCTGCATCGCCAGGGTCATGCAGGTAGAGGTCGCCCTAGAGAGGGAGGCCAGGCTCGTTTCTATGCTTTTTCGGGTAGGACAGAGGTTGCTGCTTCAAATGTCATCATCACAGGTATTGTTTCAATCTGTCATAGGGATCCCTCAATTTTATTTGATTCAGGCTCCACTTACTCATATGTTTCATCTTACTTTGCTTTATATTTGGATATCTCGTGATTCTTTGAGTGCTCCTGTATATGTGTCCATGCCTGTGGGAGATTCTATTATTGTATACCGTGTTTATCGATCATGTTTAGTCCCTATCAGTGGTTATGAGACTAGAGTTGATCTATTACTACTCGGTATATTAGACTTTGATGTGATATTGGGCATGGATCAATTGTCGCCCTATCATGCTATTCTGGATTGTTAAGCCAATGTCGTGACATTAGCTATGAAAGGGTTGCCGCGGTTGGAGTGGAGAGGTACATTTGATTATATTCCTAGTAGGGTTGTATCCTTTTTGAAAGCACAACGGATGGTCGAGAAAAGGTGTGAGGCGTATCTAGCCTTTGTGAGTGATGTCATTGTTGATACTCCTACCATTGAGTTAGTTCCGGTAGTGAGAGATTTTCCAGATGAGTTTCCAGCAGACCTACTAGTCATGCCACTGGATAGGGTCATCGATTTCGGTATTGACCTGGTGCCAGGCACTCAGCCCATTTCCATTCCACCATATCGTATGGCACCAATGGAGTTGAAGTATCAGCTTTAGGAGTTTCTTGATAAGGGTTTCATTGACTGAGTGTCTTGCCTTGGAGTTCTCAAGTTATGTTTGTGAAGAAGAAAGATTTTATGAGGATGTGTATTGGTTAGAGGCACAGAACAATGTTTTAGTGAAGAACAAGTACCCACGACCGCGCATTGATGACTTATTTGACCAGCTTCAGGGTGATAGAGTGTTCTCAACAATAGATTTAAGGTCAGGGTATCATCAGCTGAAGATTCGGGACTTAGATATGTTGAAGACTACTTTCAGGAATTGGAATGGCCACTATGAGTTTCTAGTGATGTCATTTGGGCTGGCCAACGCCCCGACAACATTTATGCACTTGATAGTGTATTCTAGCCATATCTTGATTCATTCGTCATCATGTTCATTGACGACTTCTTGGTGTATTCGTGCAGCCGGCAGGATCATGAGTAGCACCTAAGGATCGTACTTCAAACCTTTAGGAGAAGAAGTTATATGTGAAATTCTGGAAGTGTGAGTTTTGACTTGATTCGTTGGTTTTTTTGTGTCATATGCTATCCAGTGAGGGGATTAAGGTGGATCCGACGAAGGTGGAGGCAGTTCAGAGTAGGCCTAGACCATCTTTTATCTATTGAGATCTAAAGTTTCCTTGGTGGCCATATATTATCGCCGTTTCGTGGAAGGATTCTCATCCATTGCTGCACCTTTGACTAGATTGACCCAGAAGGGTGCTCCTTTCAGGTGGTCCGATGAGTGTGAGGAGAGCTTTTAGAAGCTCAAGACTGTCTTGACCATAGCTCCAATTCTAGTTTTGCCTTCTAGCGTCGAGCTCATTTACGGTTGTTGTGATGCTTCGTGGATTGTTATTGGGTGTGTATTGGTACAAGAGGTTAGGGTGATTTCTTATGCTTCGCACCACTTGAATCCTAATGAGAAAAACTAACATATTCATGATTTAGAGTTGGCTGCCATTGTCCACACATTGAAGATTTTGTGGCTAACTCTACGACATGTCTTTTGAGGTATTCACAGATCATCGGAGTTTACAACACTTGTTTAAGCAAAAGGATCTAAACTTGAGAAAGTGGAGGTGGTTAGAGCTGTTAAAAGTCTACGATATCACCGTATTATATCATCCCAGGAAGGCCAATATGGTGGCCGATGCCTTGAGTAGGAAGATAGAGAGTATCGATAGCCTTGCATATATTCTAGTCAGAGAGATATTGTTAGCATGAGATGTTCAGGCTTCAGCCAACCAGTTGGTGATATTGGACGTATCACAGCCTAGCCGTGTTCGAGCTTGCGTGCTTTCTCTATCTTTTTCATATGAGCGCATCGGAGCGAGTCAGTATGACAACCTCTATTTGTTGTTCCTTAAGGACACAGTGCAACACCGCGATGTCAAGGAGATGGAGATGATGGGGCGTTGAGGATGCAGGATCGGATTTATGTTCCCAATGTTGATGGGTTGCATGAGTTAATTCTTGAGGAGGCCCATAATTCGCAATATTTCATTTATCCGGTGTAGCCAAGACGTATTAGGACTTGAGGCACCACTACTAGTGGAGAAGAATGAAGAAATATGTAGTAGAGTATGTTGCTTGGTGCTTGAACTGTCAGCAAGTGAAGTACGAGCATCAAAGGCTGGGCCATTTTCTTCAGAGACTTGAGATTCCCGAGTGGAAGTGGGAGCATATTACCATAGATTTCGTTGTTGGACTCCCACAGGCTTTGAAGAAATTTGAAGCAATGTGGGTTATTGTAGATAGACTGACCAAGTCAGCACATATCATTCCGGTGGTGACTACCTACTCTTCAGAGCATGTGGCTCAGATCTATATCCGTAAGATTATCGTCTTCATGGTATGCTGATGTCCATTATCTCTGATTGAGGCACGCAGTTTACATCACATTTTTGGAGCGCTGTGCAATGCGAGTTAGGCACACGCAGCCCGAGCGCAATATTTAGATCTTGGAGGATATGCTACAGGACTATGTTATGGATTTTGGGGGTTCATGGGATCAGTTTCTACCGCTTGCAGAGTTCGCCAAGAACAACTACAATTGAGTATTCAATTGACTCCTAATGAGGCCTTATATGGGAGGCGGTGACGTTCTCTAGTTGGTTGGTCTCAGCCGGGGGAGGCTAGGTTGTTAGGCACTGATTTGGTTCAGATGCCTTGGTGTCACGACCCAAAATCCCAACCCGGTCGTGATGGCGCCTCTCATGAAAACAAGGCCAACCGATTCAAACCGAACATCATTTAGACAGTTAACAATACGAAAATAATATAAGTACGGTTTAATAACAGTAATTTGCGAAAAAAAAAGATGGTAAACCATCCCGACTACAACCCTCGGATCGGGGTGTCAAAAAGTCACGAGCCACTAATGAAATCCTAATAATAAAATAACTATTACAATATCTTTGGCACCATTTTTTGAAGAAAGTGAAAACAACAAAATAAAAGAGATACGGGGCTGCGAACGCCAACAGCTACCTCGTAGTCTCTGAATCACCACCCTGACAATAGTAGTCAATACCACGGGGCGAAACCCATAACGCCTGAACCTGCACACATGGTGCAGGGAGTAATGTGAGTACTTCCAACTCAGTGAGTAATAAATATAAATAATGACTGAAAGTAAGAAACACATAAGACTTAAAGCAATCCACGATGGAGCAGTAAAAACATGTAACATCTCGAATAGATAACGTGAAGTAAATGGAGACAACACCAACATAACCAAAATACAATGCAAATGCAATGCAATGCAAGTCATGACTATCGTGGCGCCGTGCCACCCATTCCCTGGGTACCCGACGCTTACTGTGGGGGGTTCAGTAGCGCAATATTTCGTGACAGCGTGTCACCCGATCCATGCATGTCACATCTCGTGGCAGCGTGCCACCCGATCCCATTAAAATCATTTGAAAATATCATTTAAGTTTCAAAACTGAGTTTATGAAATGATCAATTCAGCAACAATACCCCTGAAGGGTTCGCATAACCGGCGAGATGCCAAATAGTACCCCTGAAGGGTCCATATAACCGGCGAGATGCCCAAATATGATGTAATAAACAATGACAAATACCCTTGAAGGGTTCCATAACCGGCGAGATGCCCAAATATTGCAAGCAGCCCAAATCATGATAATATCAGACAAGTTTCAATCACATATGTAATAAAATCATAAATCGGGATGGACCAAGTCACAATCCCCAGAAGTAAACGACCCCATGCTCATCATCGAGCATGTGCATCACCTCAACGTAGCACTACGATGTGCAATCCGGGGTTTCGAACCCTCAGGACATCATTTACAAACATTACTCACCTCAAACCGGCTAAATCCTTAGCCCGCGACGCCTTTGCCCTTTGAATTGGCCTCCACGTGCGTCGAATCTATCCAAATTCAGAACAATTACGTCACAATATGTTGAGGGAATAAAACCCAAGCAAAAACAATCGAATTTACTAAGAAATCCCGAAATTAGCAAAACCCGAGCCCCGGGCCCACGTCTCGAAATTCAGTACTTTTCACCCCAACGGGTTCCTTATATAAAATCTGTCGAATTCCGACACCGGATCGACCTCCAACCCTCAAATCTAAGCTTTAGGGTTTCCACCATTTTCCCAACTCAAAATACCAGTAAAAATGCTAAAAACAACTATAATCTTAGGTAATTTCTTCAAAATTGAGTTAGGAATACTTACCCCGGTATTTCTCTTGGAAACCCTCCAAGAGTTGCTTCAAGACTTGCTTCAATCTGAGCTCTCTAGCTCCAAATATGTTTAGAATGGTCAAATCCCCTTCTTTAAGAATTTACACGAGATAATCTCCTTTGGATATGGTTTTGAAGTTGATTTGTTTTGATTCTAGGTGTTTGGAGGTGTTCCTCTTCGTGGGTAACGAAAATGGGTCTTGTAGAACAAAATAGGCATTGAGTTCTACTTAAAAAGTATCAAAAATCGAGTTAAAACACCCCTGAAGGGCCATTTATGCGATTTTCTATGTCAAAAATGCGGTTCGCATTTCACCTTTGCGGTTCGCATTTTTGGTCGCAAACCTCGCCCCATGTTCTGTCTCAGTTTGTGATTTCTGTGTCAAAAATCCGGTTCGCATAGCTGATTTGCGGTCAATTTGCGGTCAATCTGCGGTCAATTTGCGATCGCAGATTTGACGTTTTTGCAGATTTTTTCCTTGACACGAAAATAGGCATAACTTTCTCGTTCGATGTCCAAATTGGACGATTCTTTTTGCTATGACTCCGAAATTTCGATACGGATCCAATGCTTCAATTAAAACTGAATTTGGAGTCTATTTGCATAATATTATACCACTTATTCTTGAAGATATGACATCGACACATTCTTGATATGCCAAAGTTAAACCTCATCAACCATCCAAAATCCATTCGAAGCCCTCAGGACTTCAAACAAATACGCCAACATGTCCCATAACATTATTCAAACTTGTTCCAACCTTCGGAACGTTCAAAACAAATTATCAACACTACTTCACGTTGGATTCAAGCCTAAGGTTTTCAAAATCCTCTAAGTCGCTATTTTGATCTAAACCCAACCAAACCACGTCCGAATGACCTGAAATTTTGCACACAAGTCATAAATCACATATCGAAGCTACAACAACTTTCGTAATTCCATTCCGACCCTCGGATCAAAATCTCGCTTATCAACCGGAAATCGCCAAAATTCTAACTTCACCAATTCAAGCCTAATTCTACACGGAACCTCCAAAACTAATTCCGATCACTCTCTTAAGTCATAAATCCTCTCCCGAAACTAACCAAATCATCGGAATTCACATCCGAGCCTTCTAACTCATAAGTCAACATACAATTGACTTTTACAACATAAGCCTCCTTGAAGGAGACTAAGTGTCTCATTTCTTACTGATTTCACTCCAAATGCAACTTACTCAATTAAATTACCTAAAACACTGATAACAAGGCATAATGATACAGATATTGGGGAAGACGGAGCAGTAACCCATGATACGATTTACCGGGTCGTCACACTTGGAGAAGGTCAAGTTGATTTAGGATCGGCTTCGTATATCACAGTCTAGGCAGAAGTGTTATGCTAATCGGAGGGCTCGTGATGTAGCATTTATGGTAAGAGAGATAGTTTTGCTTCGAGTTTCACCCTTGAAGGTTGTGATGAGATTCGGGAAGAAGGGCAAGTTGAGCCCTAGGTATATTGGTCCTTTTGAGATCCTTTAATGGGCTGGTGAGGTGGCCTACAAACTTGCATTGTTATCCATCTTATCGGCAGTTCACACATTGTTCCATGTTTCCATACTCCAGAAGTATTATGGTGATCCATTTCATGTACTAGATTTCAGCTCAATCCAATTGGACAAGGATTTGACTTATGTTGAGGAGCCAGTGGCTATTTTGGACAGGCAAGTCCAGAAGTTAAGGTCAAAGAACATTGCTTCGGTGAATGTTCAATGGCGAGGCTAATCGGTCAAGGAGGCGACTTGGGAGACCGAGCATGACATGCGTAGCCATTATCCTGACCTTTCTAGCACTTTAATTATGTCTCTATTCTCGTTTGAGGACGAACGCTTGTTTTAAGAGGGGGAGAATGTCATGAGCCGGTCAGCCGTTTTGAGTATTGTTTCCCTTTCCCCTATTTATTGCCTCGTCTATGTTCATTTTTTGTTATGTGAATTGATGGGGTGGTTTGGATTGTCTTCGGGAAAGTTTCGGGGTAAATTGGACACTTAGTTCCAAGGTTAGAAGCTTCAGTCTAAAGAGTTGACCCGAGTTTGACTTATGTGTAGATGACTTAGGAATTGGGTTTTCACGGTTCTAGTAGCGTCGTTTGGTGAATTTGGACATACGCGTATTTCCAAATGTTGATTCAGAGGTCCGTCGATTGTTTTTGCTTGAATTGGCAAAAATTGAAAAATTGAAGGTTTAAAAGGTTGATAGAGTTGACTTTATTGATGTCAAGCTCAGTTTGTGATTTCGGGAGTTAGTATATGTCCGATATGTCATTTGGAACTTGCATACAAACTTTGGGGTCATTCGAAGTTGTTAAGGCCTATTCGGCGCAAGTTTTGAATTTGGAAATGGTCATAAGTTCATTAGGCTTGAATTGTGGTGCGATTCGTAGTTCTGATATTTTTTTGCGTGATTTATGGCATCGAGTAGATTCGTGTTGTGTTTTGGGATTGGTTAGTGTGTTTGGATGGGGTCCTAGGGGCCTCGGGTGTGTTTCGGATGGGCTACGGACCATTCCACCTTGTTTTTTGACTACTAGTGTCTCAGGTCTGATTTCCTTCTTCGCGTTTGCGGCATGGCGGTCATGTTCGCGAAGGGTTATAAGGTCTGGGAAGTCGCCCTTCTTTGCGTTCGTGAAGCAGCCAAGTGTTGGGAGGGTATCCTAGGTGTTCGCAGGGTCAAGGCCGCGTTCGCGAAGGCTTGGAAGTCTACTTCATCGCATTCGCGTAATGGAGGACGCGAACGCGAAGGATGTCTTTTGGGCAGACAACTTTTGGTCTTTACGAATGCGATGTTTGTCCCGCATTCCCGATGCACAGTACCTGCACAGATTAGTACTCTATTTCGAGGGTTTGAGTTATTATATCATATTATGAGTTATAAAGCTCGGTATTGGACAATTTTGGAGGGGATTTTTATGATTCGGATTGGGGTAAGTGTTTTTGCTCAGATTTGGTTATATTTCATGATTCCATCCTTGTTTTTATCTTCTAATTTGTTATTTGAATTAGAGAAATTGGGGATTGTTGTGAAAACATTTCTAGAATATAAATTGAGGATATATAGGTTGATTTGAGGTCGGAATTGGATAATTTTTGTACGGTTTGATTCATATCGGAATACGTGTTCGGAATTTGAGAATTTAGTCGGGTTCCAAGGTGCGGGCCCGGGGTTGACTTTTTGAGATGACTTTTTGATTTTCTCTAGAGATCGATTCTTTATTATCCGAAAATTCTTTCTATAGCTTTTTATTTATGATATTACGTTTATTTGGCTAGATTTGAGCCATCCGGAGTTGGATTTGCGTGGGAAGAGCTTATTAGTGAATTGATTTAGCTTGTATTGAGGTACGTATCTTGTCTAACTTTATGTCAGGGAACTATCCCTCAGGATTTGGGTTGGTTGTGCTATTTTAGTTATGTGGAGGACGTGTACACAAGGTGATGAGTGTGTACACGAGCTTATATGTGATATTTCACCAGTTTAAATCCTTAGGTTACTATTTGTACATGCCTTAAATTGGAGTTGTCATTCATAGTTCTTGTTTCTATTGTCAAAAGTAGTCTCATATGCACTTGTTTGTAGTTGTTGTTACATTACATTCTTTTCATTGTTGAGTTATTCTCATGTATTAGACTTAGTTACTATTCTATGCTATCTCAGTCATTGTTAAGCTTATGTTTTGCACTTTAAGTTGGAAGTTGCCATTCCATGGGAAATACCTAAATTTTGGGTTTTAGAAGTTATTGTTGTGAAATCTAATAACACATTGAGGTTAAAGTGGTGAACTATTGATATATCTTTCCTTTTGGAGTTATTTCTCATTTATTTTATTGATATTGAGATTCTTGTACACATTGATGTTGAGTCGTGAGCTAAGTGTTATGGTAACAATTGTATTGTTAATTTTCGCAACATTCTGGCATATGGGCATGGTGGTGCAGGTTGATTATTGTGTTGTGATATCGATACGCAAGCGGCGTTATAAGGATAGGGGTTGATGTGCATGCGGCGAGATAAGGTGGGATTTATATGTGTGTTGCTATTAAGGGAATTACTTCAAGCAACGCGGCGACATAAGGGGGCTAAAGCGTGTGTAGCTATTTCGGAAAAATATTTTTAAAAATAAATGCAAGGCTCACACGGCGGCATAAGGATGATTGTGATTGTGATTTGTGAAATGTCAAAAATGAGTTGTGGCACCTCTATTGTAATTCTTGTTGTACATTCTATGTGAAAAGACTTGTTAATTTGAATAGTTATTGCCCCCTTCATTTGTTTTTACTTGTACTTTTATGACATTTCATCATTTTGTTCCTATTACATGTTTACCCTTCTTTGTTCCTTATTGCTTTAAGTCCCCGTTGTTAGCCTTATATCTTTGCACCATTAAGTTTTCACTTATTTCTTTCTTCCCGTTATTAGATTATATTATATTGTGTTCAGATTTCTTTGTCTAGTAGGTGTCTTGACCTGACCTAGTCAATACTCAATCGAGGTTAGGGTTGATGCTTACTAGGTACCGTTGTGGTGTACTCATGCTACGCTTACGCAAATATTTGTGTAGATTCAGGTACTTCAGCTCCGGCCGAGCACCCATGATTTTACAAGATATTCTGGAGACTTCAACGCATACCTGGTTGGCGCTTAGCAGGCCTCGGAGTCACCTTCTGTCTCTTTTCTTTGTCTTGATTTTGTTCGAAAGGGCATTAATTTTACTACTGTTTATTTTCAATTCAAATAATGTTGTATTAGAGATTCTTAGTATATTTCTGTAGATCTTATGACTCAATTCCACCAGTTTTGGGAGTTATTTGACAGTTGTACCATTTGAGTTTTATTATGATAGTTTAACCGTTTAGTTTGATATCTAAGTTGTAATTTGTGCCAAATATCGATGTCACGACCCGGAATTCCCACCCTCGGGAGCCGTGATGGCGCCTACTAGGGAAAGCTAGGCAAGCCAATTAACCGAATCATTAACTACTAATCCACTCAAAATCAAAGCAACTTAAAATCAACAGTTAATAACATTATAAATAAATGAGCAGAACGTACAAAATTGCAGGCCTTTGAACATTGCCAATACAATCTCCTTAACAACTACCCAAGATTTGGTGTCACAGTTTCACAGACTGTCTAAGATTTACTACAAGTAAGAGTCTGAAAGAAATTACAAAATGTTGTTTCTGGGACTACAAAAAGAAACAGTAAAATAGAAAGCAGGAGACTCCAAGGTCCGCGGACGCCTGCAGGACTACCTTAGGTCGCATGATAATCAGAAGCCGGAAGCTCCTTACAGTCCAAAGCCTGCGGTACTGGGATCTGCACAAAAGAGTGCAGAGTGTAGTATCAGCACAACCGACCCCATGTGCTGGTAAGTGCCTGGCCTAACCCCGGCGAGGTAGTGACGAGGCTAGAACCAGACTCCAGATAAACCTGTGCAGTTATATACCAACATATATGTATATATATATATATAGAATCAAATATGAATACTAGATTGGAGTTTTACAAAGCCCCTTATCGGATTGGAACCGATGACTTACGCCTTACCATGGCGTTACTCTACCACTGAGTTAAAAGGGCCTTTTTGATTTAATTTCGGAATTATTCACTATGTGGATAAAATATCTATATGTACATATATTATAAACATAAGTAAAATATCTATATGTACATATATTATAAACATAAGTATATATGCATAAGTACATGCAGTGGATACATAGTGTCTAGTGGCTCATTGTTGAATAATAAAATGGGGTCGGGTTGCACACCTGCAACAAGATATAATTAATTGGGAGCGGGTGGTACGCCTACCACAGATTATAAGGAAATGGGGTCGAGTTGGACGCCTGCAATAGGATATGACAGAATGTGACAGTTGTCTGAAATTTTCTCTTGATTTGTGTTGGAATTTAATTTGTAGTTTCTTTACTATTCATCTATGATCTGTTGTTTTAACTGTTATCCCGAAGTTTATTCCCCTTTTTCCCACTTAATTGGTTCATTTATTTCTATCTTTCTACTGTAGATGTGTATACATATATATATATATATATATATATATATATATATAACTGCACAGGTTTATCTGGAGTCTGGTCCTAGCCTCGTCACTACCTCGCCGCGGTTAGGCCAGGCACTTGCCAGCACATGGGGTCGGTTGTGCTGATACTACACTCTGCACTCTTTTTTGCAGATCCCAGTACTGCAGGCTTTGGACTGTAAGGAGCTACCAGCTTCTGATTATCAGGTGACCCAAGGTAGTCCTGCAGGCGTCCGCGGACCTTGGAGTCTCCCGCTTTCCATTTTATCTTTTTCTTATTTTTGTAGTTCCAGAAACAGTATTTTGCTATTTCTTTCAGACCCTTACTTGTAGTATATCTTAGACAGTCTGTGAAACTGTGACACCAAATCTTGGGTAGTTGTTAAGGAGATTGTATTGGCAATGTTCAAAGGCCTGAAATTTTATACGTTCTGCTCATTTATTTATAATGTTATTAACTGTTGATCTTAAGTTGGTTTGATTTCGAGTGGAATAGTAGTTAATGATTCGGTTAATTGGCTTGCCTAGCTTTCACTAGTAGGCTCCATCACGGCTCCCGAGGGTGGGAATTCCGGGTCGTGACAGGTTGGTATCAGAGCTCTAGGTTTACGTGGGTGTCACAGTTCACAGACAAGCTTAGTAGAGTCTGAGGGATCGGTACGGAGACGTCTGTATTTATCCCCTAGAGGCTATAGATTTAGGAAAAACTTCATATTTATTCTTTCTTATCGTGCGGTTTTGTTTCTTAATGTTAATTGAATTCCTATTCTGTTCCTCGCAGATGGCGAGAACACGCGTTTTCTCTTCTACCGCTCAATAGCCCGAGCCCCCAGCAACAGCTCCTACACGGGGCAGAGGGCGAGGCCGAGGTCGTGCTAGGGGTCGAGGCAAGGGCAGGACTAAGCCTCTTGCAGCAGCACCTGTGGCGGAGCCTCAGGTTGAACTTGACGAGGGGGTTCCGGCCCCAGCAGCTCCGGTGGACCACCCAGAGCTCAGGTCCCAGAGGGGTTTATTGTTACCCCAGTTCTTCAGGACGCTTTGGTTTGGTTGGTGGGACTGATGGAGAATGTTGTTGCTCGAGCAGGCTTACTCCCTGCAGCCCCAGCCACTTCTCAAGCTGGAGCAGGGGCTCAGACTCCTACTACTCTTACTCCGGAGCAGGTAGCTCCCCAGGCTCAGGTTCTGGTGGTTCAGCCAGTTGTGGCAGTTCAGCCGGGAGCAGTAGCTCAGCCCGGCAATGGAGCTGCTATGTCCGCCGACGCCTTGTGGAAAGTGGATAGGTTCACCAAACTCTTCACTACCACCTTCAGCGGTGCTTCATCGGAGGATCCCCAGGATTTTCTATACAGTTGCCACGAGGTTCTCAGGAACATAGGCATTGTTGAGACCAATGGGGTAGATTTTGCTGCATTTCGCCTGTCCGGATCTGCCAAGACTTGGTGGAGGGATTATTGCCTAACTAGGCCAGCCGGTTCACCATCTCTGACTTGGGAACAGTTTACAGAGTTGTTTCTGGAGAAGTTTCTNAAAGCAACTTAAAATCAACAGTTAATAACATTATAAATAAATGAGCAGAACGTACAAAATTGCAGGCCTTTGAACATTGCCAATACAATCTCCTTAACAACTACCCAAGATTTGGTGTCACAGTTTCACAGACTGTCTAAGATTTACTACAAGTAAGAGTCTGAAAGAAATTACAAAATGTTGTTTCTGGGACTACAAAAAGAAACAGTAAAATAGAAAGCAGGAGACTCCAAGGTCCGCGGACGCCTGCAGGACTACCTTAGGTCGCATGATAATCAGAAGCCGGAAGCTCCTTACAGTCCAAAGCCTGCGGTACTGGGATCTGCACAAAAGAGTGCAGAGTGTAGTATCAGCACAACCGACCCCATGTGCTGGTAAGTGCCTGGCCTAACCCCGGCGAGGTAGTGACGAGGCTAGAACCAGACTCCAGATAAACCTGTGCAGTTATATACCAACATATATGTATATATATATATATAGAATCAAATATGAATACTAGATTGGAGTTTTACAAAGCCCCTTATCGGATTGGAACCGATGACTTACGCCTTACCATGGCGTTACTCTACCACTGAGTTAAAAGGGCCTTTTTGATTTAATTTCGGAATTATTCACTATGTGGATAAAATATCTATATGTACATATATTATAAACATAAGTATATATGCATAAGTACATGCAGTGGATACATAGTGTCTAGTGGCTCATTGTTGAATAATAAAATGGATATATATATATATATATATATATATACACACACACACACACATCTACAGTAGAAAGATAGAAATAAATGAACCAATTAACTGGGAAAAAGGGGAATATACTTCGGGATAACAGTTAAAACAACAGATCATAGTGAATAGTAAAGAAACTACAAATTAAATTCCAACACAAATCAAGAGAAGATTTCAGACAACTTTCACTTTCTGTCATATCCTGTTGCAGGCGTGCAACTCGACCCCATTTCCTTATAATCTGTGGTAGGCGTACCACCCGCTCCCATTTCACAATATCTTGTGGCAGGTGTGCCACCCGACCCCATTTCATTATATCTTGTGGTAGGCGTACCACCCGACCCCATTTTATTATGTCCTGTTGTAGGCGTGCAACTCGACCCCATTTCCTTAAAATCCTGTTGCAGGCGTGCAACTCGACCCCATTTCCTTAAATTTGTGGTAGGCGTACCACCCGCTCCCATCTCAATAGTCATCACACAAAGCACAAGAAGTTCAGTAAGGAAACAAAACAATATCATAATTTCTCAACAAGAGAACAGTAACATCAAACAATCATCCATATACGACCCACGGTCATGCTTGACACCAACGTAGAGGTACTCGTCACCATGCCTATACGTCGTACTCAAAGTAACAATTTAACAAATAGAATGCGACTTCTAATCCCTCAAGCTAAGGTTAGAACGGACACTTAACTCACTTTGCAACTGAATTCAAGGTTCCAACAAAGCTTTTCCTTGAAACTTTGTGTCCGAAGGCTTCAAATCTAGTCACAAATAATTTAATACACTCAATACACATAGTAGGAACTAATTCCATATGAATTTACAAATTTTCTGGATTAAAATCCAAAATTTAACTCAAAATTGCCAGTGGGGACCACTTCTCGTAATCGTACAAAACCTACAAAATGTGATAATCCATTCCGATACGAGTTCAACCACATAAAATTTGTCGAATTACGACACCGGATCGACCTCCAACCCTCAAATCTAAGCTTTAGGGTTTTCCCACAATTTTCCCAACTTGAATCACCAATTAATTTCTAAAAATAGTGATGAACTGACATAATTCCTCAAAAATTTAGATAGGAACACTTACCCCGAAATTCCTCTTGAAAATCTCTCAATATTTGCTTCAAGATTCGCTTCAATCCGAGTTCTATGGCCCCAAATATGTTTAAGATGACACAAACTCTTCCTTCAAGAATTTGTCCATGAAAATCTCCTTTGGATATGGTTTTGAGGTTTATTTATGGTGATTCTATGGTGTTTGGAGGTATTCCTCTTCGTGGGTAACGAAATTGGGTCTTATAGAATAAGATGGGCATTGGGTTCTACTTAAAAAGTGTCAAAAATCGAGTTAAAACACCCCTGTCAGGTCAAAAATGCGATACCCTATGCCAAAAATGCGGTCCGCATTTCACCTTTGCGGTTCGCATTTCTCACCCCAAGTTCTGTCTCAGTTTACGACATTCTGTGTCAAAATGCGGCAAAAATGCGACCAATCTGCGGTCAGATCTGCGATCGCAGATCTGACATTCCTGCAGATTTTTCCTCGACGCGAAAATAAGCATAACTTTCTCATATGATGTCCGAATTGGACGATTCTTTTTGCTATGGCTCCGAAATTTTGATACGGATCTAATGCATTAATTAAAAATGAATTTGGAGTCCCTTTGCATAATATTATACCTGTTATTCTTTAAGATAAGACATCGACACATTCTTGAAATGCCAAACTTAAACTCCATCAACCATCCAAAATCCATTCGAGACCCTCGGGAATTCAACCAAACATGCCAACATGTCCCATAACATTATTCAAACTTGTTCCAACCTTCGGAACGTTCAAATCAACATCATAACATCAAATTCGCATCGGATTCAAGCCTAAGGATCTCAAAATCTTCCAAATCGCTCTTTTGATCTAAACCCGACCAAACCACGTCCGAATGACCTGAAATTTTGTACACAAGTCATAAATCACATATCCAAGCTAACTCATAAGTCAACATACAGTTGACTTTTACAACTTAAGTCATAAGTCATAAATCCTCTCCCGAAACTAACCGAATCATCTGAATTCACATCCGAGCCCTCTAACTCATAAGTCAACATACAGTTGACTTTTACAACTTAAGCCTCCTTGAAAGAGACTAAGTGTCTCATTTCTTACCAATTTCACTTCGAATGCAACTTACTCAATTAAATTACCTACATTTTAGCATTTTCTTCCAAGCTTGTGATCCTCTCTTCCATGATACAGTTAGTGCATTGTGCTTTTTGCAGTATTTTTGTGTCATGAATGCACTCCAGAGGCTGGGCTTGGTTCTGAAGTTCCACCACAGTTTGCAGAAGAGTGCCTTGGACATGTCATGAAGGGATCTGAATCCTGCTCCTCCTTCATCATAGGGTAGGCATAGGTTGTTCCAGGATTACCAGTGTCTGCTGGTACCACCTATTGTGCTACTCCAGAAGAATTGAGCAAAGAGCTTATGGATGTTGTTGATTACTTGTTTGGGAGGATTTACTGCTAATAGTAGATGCACTGGCATGCTTTGCAAGACATGTTTGATCAAGATGGCTCTACCTCCTATAGAGAGTAGCTTTCCTTTCCATGATTGTAACCTGTCTTGTATCTTGTTCACTATGTCTTGATAGTAAATGATTCTTTTCCTTGAGTAGAAGATGGGGCAACCCAGATAGGTGAAAGGGAAGTTTTGTTTCCCTATTCTTGTGATTCTTTCTATTCTTGTTACTGCCTCTGGGGCTCCTGAGTGATGCATGTAGATAGCAGACTTGTTCCTGTTTATTAGCTGACCTGAAGCTGCTTCATATGCATTCAGTGTTTCCATTACCAGCTGTAGTGAATTAGCCTATGATGATGTGAAAATAATCATATCATCTGCATAGGATAGATGATTGATTCTTGGGCTTCTTCTGGGAATTCCAAAGCTTTTGAAGTAGGGATTATTGTGAAGTGCATTTAGTCCCTTTGAGAGTGCTTCAGCAGCGATGAATGAAAAGTGTGGGTGATAAGGGCTCTCCCTGTTTGACACCTCATGTTGATTTGAAGAATCCATGCAGTTGGCCATTGATAAGGATTGAATACCAGTTGTTGCCCACAATGTCGAAGATCATGCCAATGAAGGCTTCATTGAAGCCCATTTTGCTGAGAACTTTGCTTATGTTTAACCAAGATATTCTATCAAAGGCCTTGGTCATATCCAGCTTGATAATCACATTTGGACCTGCTTTTATTCTGTTCCCAATATTAGTGATGATTTCCTGTGCGAGGAGGACATTTTCTACTATTGTTCTGCCTTTCACAAATCCAGCTTGTTCATGGGAGATTAGATATGGTAGAATGACCAACATCATTTCATGTATGATTCTCGAGAAGGTTTTATTGATGAAGTTACTTAGGCTTATTGGTCGCATATATGAGAATGTCTCTACCTCTTTCTTCTTTGCTATGAGGACCAGGTTTGTGCGTGTTATGCTTTTGGGTAGTTGTCTTCCTGAAAAGAAAGCTGTGACCATGTTATGTATGTCTTCCCCTATAATTTCCCAACAGGATTGATAGAATGCGCCTGTGAATCCATCTGGACCTCCTGCACTATCTCTATTCAAGCTGAAGACAACTTGTTTGATTTCTTCCTTTGATGAAAGCCTGATCAGCTCTGCATTTTGTTGTGAGTCTATCGTTTGCTGGATGTTTTCCAAGATTCTGAAGTCTGTGGGAGTAGTTCTCTCAGTGAATTGATCCTTGTAGAAGGAAATGGCTTCCTCCACGATCTGTTCCTGATCTTCTAGCCAGATGCCAGCATTGTTTTGTATTCTTTTCAACTGTAACCTTTTCCTTTTACCACTAACTTGAGCATGGAAGAATTTTGTGTTCCTGTCCCCCTCTTTAAACCAGTTCATTCTTGCTTTCTGTTTCCAAAATTGTTCTTCTATAGCTAGATGCCTGATCATTTGTGCTTGCACCTTTTGTAATCTTTCTCTGTTTTGCGCAGTAGGTCTCTCTTCAAACTATTTTTCATAGACTAGAACTACTTCCTCCATGCTTGCTATATTCTGAAAAATATCTCCAAAAGTATTCTTGCTCCAAAGGGATAGAGCTTTCTTCAGTTTTTTAGCTTATAGCTAAAAATGATGAAAGGATCTCCATGAAAATCAGCTTGCCAATTTTCCTTTACTACTGCTTCAAAAGTATCTTGCTTGGTCCAAAAGTTGAGGAATTTGAAGGGATTTTTGATTGTTTTTGGCTTTTGGTCGAATTGTAGTAGCAGTGGACTGTGATCTGATCCTATCTTAGGAAGATGTGTGACTTCTATTGTCGGGAAGGTTTGCTGTAGCAATTGATTTGCTAAGCATCTGTCAAGCCTTTTGAAGATGTAATCCTCATCTGCTCTCCCATTCCACCAAGTGAAGATACTTCCTCTGAATCCCAAGTCTGTTAGACAGCTGATGTTGATGCAATGATTAAAGTCATCCACTTCATTGAAAGGGACAGGGAGACCTCCATATTTCTCTTCCTGATTACAAATGACATTGAAGTCTCCTCCCACTATCCAAGGACTTGTGATTGTTTGGGATAAGTCAAAGATTGAATCCCATAACTCTATTCTTTTTGCTTGGGTGCATTTGTCATATACACAAGTGAGGATTAGTTCCATCTTTGTCTCTGAGTGAGTGAGCTTCATAGTGAGTTGTTGAATTGTGTCTGAGACCACTGTGACATCATAAGTATTATCCAGAAAACCCCATATTTTGTTGGAGACATTTGAAATTGCTTGTGGCATGCCGATTCTTCTCCTATATTGATCCAGTTTCCTGATTTGCTGCTTTGGTTCCATGAGGCCAATGAACTCAAAATGATGCTTGTTATGTAGTGTGATCAATCTTTCAAAAGCTTGCATGGTGTTAACCGATCTTATGTTCCATATGAGGGCATTCATTGTCTTGTATTGAGGTATGTCAATGCTCTTTTAGGTTGGTGCTTTGTTGTTGAGGAACTACTGTTGCCTTTGGTTTGCTTACTTTGTGGGTTCCTTAGACCAATTAAATGCACTGGTGATAGGTATCCCTACCTTGCTACGTTTTTTTAGGTTTTGTGAGCTGTTTTCATCATCCATGTCCTTGCCTATTGTTTCTTTCCTTTCAGTTCTGGCTGCTATTGTTGTGGTCAGATTTCTGGGCCTGATGATAGCCTGTAGTTGAGCTCTTATTATTCCTTTCCTGGTGAGTGGATCCTGATCAATAGATCCCCCCTTTATTATGGGAAACGGAGTTCCTTGACCTCGGCTTGCTTCTTTTTGTGGTTTCTTTACAGTGGCAACATTAGTGTGTTCTTCTTCGCTTTACATTTCTTCTGGGATTTCTCCTTCCTCTGAGCATTCCTCTGCTTGATCGGCCCATAATCTCCCTGAAATCTGCTCTGCTTGTCTAACTGCATTTGTATCTTCTGTAGTTATTGTTCTATTTTTAAACCCAGCTTCATTGTAAAAACTCTTCATGACCCATTGTGTAGTCGATTCCTTTGTTCCTTCTGTTTCTCTGCTCATGTTTGTTTTTTCCTCTGTTGCTTTCTTGTTGACCATTGTTTGTGTGGTGCTTTCCTGCTGTCTACTGACCCTCATCTTTGCTGGTTGGTTGCCATCTCGGCTACCAATTTCTTCCAGTGCTTCTGTTTGGTGGCTGAAGTTGTGAAAGTTGTGAAAGTGAGCTTCCTGTGTGTGTGATAGGTCTTCTGATTGGTTTTCCATGTCTTTCATTAGATTCTCTGACTGGACTTTATTTCTTGTTGTTCCTGCATTGGCTTGCTTGCCTATTTTGGAATTCAATTTTGTGATTCCTTGTTCCCCTGCTGCTGCCAAAACTATTTTTCTGTTTGTTGCTGAATTACTGCAGTGTGTTGTTTGTATGTCAATGTAGTTTATCACATTTCTTGACTTGTTAATTCTTGGTGCTTTCCCTCGACTGTCCTTGCTGTTGAATGCTTTATCTTTCAGAAGATTGTTTGAATCTAAAAACTCTCTATTGCTATTTGTCCCTGCATAGTTGAGTTTGTTTGTGCTGTGATTCAGAATTGAGGTTTCTGTTCCTTGATTCTTAAACCTTAAGTTATTGACTGAGTCTGCTGGTGTTGATGTTGCTTTTCCTGTGTCAACTGTCTTTGTTCTGCCAATGCTAGTGTCTAAGATCAATATATTTGGTTGGCTGCCCTGACCGTTGATGCTCCTATTGTTCTGATAGTTCTGTTTGGGGTTCCTTTCCATGATCATATGATCGTTGCTGCCTGATCTGTTTAGCACTGTGCCTGCAGTTTCTTGTACTTCAGTATTATGGATGTCTATAGTATTGGCATTGCTTCTTACTGTTATGACTGTGTTAGTTTCTGTGACTTCAGCTTCATATGTTTCAGCAGCGTGCTTGCTTGCAGCATTGTCCTTGTCCTGATCCAAAGCATTGTACTTGGGGTTCATTTCCATGATCCTATGTTCATTGCTGCCTGTTGTAACATCAGCTACCTGTTCTTCAGCCGTGTGTTCTGCAGCATTGGTGTTGTCTTGTTCCAGTGAAATCAGTGTGATTGACTGGTAACCTTGGCTGTTGGTGTTATCAGTATTCATTTGGTTTTGTTTCTTTGCCGGAACCATTTGGTCACTTCTTTCTTCTGCTGTTTCTGTACTACTTGCAGTTGTGCCTTTAGTTTTTTGGTCTTCATCAGCATTGACATTGTCCTGATCCAGTGCTACTGTTTCATTGCTTTCAGCTACGTGCTTGCCTGTAACATTGTCATTGTTTTCATCTGCTATGTTTGTGTTGGCGACTGTATTTCCAGCTTTCTGGACTTTAGCATTGTGATTGTCTGCAGCATTGGGGTTGCCCTGGTCTAAGGCCTCAAATTTGTTTGCAACAGGTAATTGATGTCTATTTTTTCCATCTGATTCTTTTTGTTTCCCATGCTTGTGAATTGCCTTGTTGTGTATTTTATTGTCCTTGACTTCTTTCCATTGAGGCCCGATATTACCTACTACCCTGCCACTTGACAAAATCATCATTAGTAGTTCATTCGCTGCTAATTCCTTGCCCTTTAGTTTCCTTTTCTCAACTGGCCTTTGTTCTTCAGTAGTGTCCATGCCAAGAATTTCCGGATGAAGCTTCCAACACTCGATCATTTCATGCCCTTGAATCTTGCATTGTTTACAGTATTTTAGGAGGTAGTCATACTGTATTTTGATCTATTCAGTTCTGATTTCCCCTGTCGTTTCTTTCTCAATATCTAATCTAACCTTTTGGGGCAATTCTGCTAACAAATCAACTAATACCTTTACTCTAGCACACCTGGGCCTCGTCTTATTTATTTTAGCTAAATCAAGATGTAAAGGCTTACCAACAGCTGAGGCAAGCGAGAAAAGGCATTCTTTCACGAAATAAGTCGGCAGTAGGTATGGGAATGAAATCCACGCCATTACCATTGATGTTTCCTCTCCGAGCTTGAATTTAGAGTCATAAATCAATTGCCTCATCTGATATTCATATCCATCTTTGGCCCTAAGGTAGTATGTGTTCTTGGAGGTGATTTTGATGAAGTCTTCCCACAGTGAGAGTCTGATAAGCACATGCTTGTCTCTTAAGAGGCCGATATCGCATTCCCCCTTAATTCCACACTGTATTGGGATTATTCTTCTGAGTTCCTGAATTTTTGTCCAACCATAGGGGAATTTTCCTAGTACCGCGTACTGAAGGCCCTCGATTATGTTCATGCGTGATACTTCTGATTCCGTGAACTTGACCATCGGCTGTCCATGCATAAGTGTGGCCTTTCTTAACTGAATTGGTTCAATTTTCCGGCTAGGGTTTTCGATTGCATTGCTTTTTAGAGTGGATGGTTTTAGAATTTAGGAGTAATTTAAGAGTTTGGGTGTGGGTGAAGTAATGTCTGCAGCGAGCAGGGTGTTTGGGGGTGGCCGGCCAGCCGGAGTTTCACCGGCCGGTGTCGCCATTAAGGGATTCTTGGAATTAAATTAGATACAAAAGAAATTTCCTATAGAGCAAGCAAAATTTTTTTTAAACTGACTTTCGTTTTTTTTTTCGATCTAAGTATTGAAGAAATCACAGTAATTAGAAACAATGAAATCTCGATAGAACCGCTCTGATACCACTTGAAAACAACAATGTCGGGGATCCAAACTAGAGTAAGAATTTGAGAAGTAAATGCGGAAGCAGTAACAATATGGAATTGAACAACTCGAATTAAAGTGCAGAGAATAAAGGATATGGAAAAATTCAAGGAAGGAATACCAAGACCTTCCAAGAATGCAAATTCTATAGCCTTGACAAGATCCAACAAACAACATTTTGATTTATTGACGAAATCAAACGCCTTTGCTTAAAAACAAATCAAAACATAGATTCGGATCTTGACCCCTTTACGAGTAACTGCAGACAACAATTAATAACTCGTATTAATCGCCTTCTAAGAATACCACAAAGTAATCAATGATATCACAATAAAGAAGATATCTTACTACATTGAGCTAAGAACTAGTAAAGATTGAAATATAAATCTCAAAGGATAAGTAGCAAAGGTTCAAAAGAAATCTCAAAGTATAATATTCTTAATCGATAATGAAGTGCCTAATGAATGAGAAGAACTCCTTATTTATAGGAGTAAAAGTCCTTAAAATTAGGTAGGGGTTGCTAAGGGGTAACAAAAGTCATCAGAATTAGGTAGGGGGTTGCTAAGGAGTAACAAAAGTCATCAAAATTAGGTAGGGTGGTTGCTAACGAATAAAAGATACAAAAATATAAGAGGGTGGGCGGCCAAATCCCTTTGGGGCAGAATTGGACCTTAAAACTACTAGTTTGGGCCATTGGTTTGGATTCTAATTGGGCTCCTTTTGAAACACCCCCTTTTGGACCTCTTTTAAGCTCATTTTAAGCCCTGTTGGTGGACTTTAAGGGCTGATTTGGTGACCCAATCTTCCTCCTCCTGGACTTCAATTTGGGCCACCAAATAATTGTAAAACTTGGACAATTCATCTCCTTTGGGTTTGAGCTCTTTCTCTACAATTAAAAGCTTCTTTATTTGCCACTGATATCCAGCAACCTTAGTCTGCAACTCTTTAGGTTGAGATCTTGTAAATGGCCTTCTAGGAGCTTCAATAGCTTCATCCTTGTCCTTGAATATAGTTGAGGTTCCTAGGATGCTATCACTGGGGTATCCTAACTCTTGCAAACGGGAAAAAAACCTGTCCATAGGATTTAATTTCCTTGTCTTCTATTTGTTTGACGTGCCACACTAATAGAAATCATGCCTATAGGAAATCACACACTTCACTTAACTTGTCTAATACCCGTATATTATCCAAAAGCATGTTTGTTTGAGCAAATGCTATACTTACCCCCATATCTACTTCTGTGCTCTATTAGATCGCATGTCTATTGGAATCAAACACCAATAACTATTTGCTTAGTTGTGTAACTGTAATATGATCAATAGATAACATGCCTATATGATTGTACTAATGCATGCCTTTGCTAATACTCATCTAGATACCATGTCTATAGGGCTTTAACTGATTAACTTATTGAGGGCTTCTATTGTTCTTATTACGCTGCCCGTCTAAACATAGGAGTATGCATGATGAATTTATGTTTAAATACCAACTATTAGAGAACCTACCTATAGAATATTGTTACTCGCTCTAGAAAGCATGCCTATAGGGTCATAGACGAATAATTTTGAGTTTTCTAATGGCTTTTAACTACCCCATGGCACAAATAATTTAGAAATCATGTCTATAAGTCTATATTACCTGTAATCTGCACTTTCAATAGTATGAAACAGTAGCACCGCCTGTAGGATGTATTGAATTGGGATCACATAGAAACCATGTCTATAGGACTTAGTGACTCGAATATGCCTTGATTTTGAAAGTGTGCATTGCCTAATGCAAAATCTGTCCGCGTGCTTTTGTTGCTTATGTGTAGAGGCTAACCTGAGCTGTTTAATGACTTTGCGTGTAGTCCTACATGTTTTGAATGTGCGCCTAGTTTTATCTTTTGAGCACCCTAAGTAAAGTCTAGAATCAGCTAATAGTAGGTCCAAAGCCTCCGTGCACCGTTAAGACACGGTTTAGAATTGAACTAGAGGCTTTAGGTAAACAACTTTAACATAATAATTGTGTAACAGGATATGATAGTCTGTGTCCACAGAATAATATAAGCAATCCCTACCCTACGGGAGTTAAGAAATATTATTTATGTTGCACGGGGTGATTCTTTAGGCTAAAAAACTTTAGGCCCCGGCCCCCCCATCCTTATATGTTTATTGTTCTTTCTTTGAACTTATAATAATTAGGTTGTACCATGTAACCTGTAAAGACTTGTACCGATCATTTATATATATAGTTTAATTCTTTCACATGTGCGATTTTCTCTACACTTGTTTACATAGTAGTAGAACTTTTAAATTTCCTGTCTTCCCTCACTTACATGATCACCTAGGATAATTATAATCCAATAATCCCACATAGATTGAATTTCGATCTGGACCCACAGTTGTGGACCTCAAAGAGTGCCTAACACCTTCTCTTTGACGTAATTTGAGCCATTACCCGATTTTTGGTGACACTAACTAGTTAAAACAAAGTTATTTGCAAATAGGTGCCCTAACGCACCTCAGAATCATTAGTTGGCGACTTGTCTCTCTTAATAGCCATTTAAAAGAGTTGTCACATGTCGAAACCCTCTTTTGAGAGAAAAAGGGGTGTGACAGCACGCGTCTCTGCTGGGGATATCCTTAGGATTTTACCATAATGAAGTTGGCTTATGTGGATTAATGGATTATTTGATGACAGGTACACCCCCTCCCTATTACCCTTACTTGCTTAAACTGCTATGACAAGTACATCCCCTCTCTATTTTATTTATTTGCCTAAACTGCTATGACATGTACATCCACTCTCCATTTCCTTTATCTTGTTTAAGACTGCTATATCATGTCTCTCCCATCCCTATCTCCCTATTTGCTCATGTAATTACGTTTTCGTACATTTTTCATGAGTTAAAACCTTTGTCTTCCCCTTTTTTTTTAATCTTTTCTTTCTCCTATTCATCTTTCTCATATTATGTACTATGTTACGCACTTTCATCATGCAAATATTTGGCAACGTGTTACTATTTTTACATAAAGCATGCCTTCAATATCATACTCCACTCGTGCTTATTATCAACATAACGACGCTGATGAGTGTCCGTGCTTTCTTAAAAACATCCTTTTTGAAAACCGAAAAGGCTTATTAGCGGTAGACTAGTCGATGAGCGGTGCAGCCGACTGTCCCGTGCCATTCCCTCTCAAGTTGTCCACTTGAGAGTACTAGTCTAGACCCTTATAGTAACCACACTCTGATTTGAAATGTACATGCATCATACTAAACCTAGTATGTACTGAGACATCATTGACGCATCAACCCACTTAGATAAACCTTGTCCAATGTCCAACAGGATTTCCATAATCCCAAAGGACACCATCGTATTATGTGCATTACTTGGAGAAAACATGCCAACATGTTGACCATTATTGTGCAAATAGTCGAATTTGGAGGGGGGGGGGGGG
>MCJB01019966.1:336056-362934 GCA_002018475.1 Nicotiana obtusifolia
TTGGGGGGGGGGGGGGGGAAGGGCTAACTTTTATTTGTTTGCAGAAATGAAGCACGAAATCCCCAGGTTTGGTATGGTCTAGAAAATCCCGCCTCATCTAGTTGACTAGTGTGGTATGGTCTAGAATATCCCGCCTCTGCTAATTGACTTATGGAACCTTGCACCATGTGATAGAAATCACGTGAGGAGAGTACTAAGTAACCTGCCATCTTTGCTGAATATTCAACCCAACAGGGAATTAATTGACACAGCCACAATGTTCTGGGATGAAAAGAGAGCTGTTTTTCTGTTTGAAAATATAGAATTGGCTACTATTCTAAAAGAAATAAGGAGCTTTGCCAAGTTGATATGGGATATCCTAGGTCTACTAGTGCCAGAATATCGCACCCTACGCGGTTTCATGAAGATGCTGGGTTTTAAGAAGAACGACGAGCTGGTCTGCTTGAAGAAATCATACATCGCTTTTGAATTTCTCTATGAGCTGTATGGGCATAGCAAATCATATCGCCTGCATTATTAGGAGATGGCCATTACCTCTGTGGGATGGGTACACTGCCGGGTCTATGTCTTCATAGTCTGTTTCTTGGGTTTGTTGATCTTTCCAATGCAAGGGGGACAATTCACACTCCGGTTAGCCATGGTCGCCAGGACCTTTGTGGAGGGTATCGAGGGGTAGACATACACTATCATCCCGATGATCTTAGCCGAGATATACCATGCATTATATCGGTGCAAGCATGGGTCCGGACATTTCGAGGGTTGTAATCTCCTACTACAAGTTTTGCTGCTAGAATATTTTCAGAGGGGGGATTATCATCGGGAGCTTCTACGTAGTCCACTAAATGACTATATAGCCAGTCATCATCCGAAGAAGATAAACATTCATTCCAGAAAGGTTTGCAAATCATGGAAAAGCTGTAGGCTGGGTGCGTTTCTTCAGTAATATGACAGACGATCAAGTGCATTGGATGTTCGAGTGGTTTCCTAGTAGCGAATTCTTTATCAGGTCCAATAGAACCACTCACTTATTACTGATCGGGCTGCGAGGCATCTACTCTTACGCTCCTATAAGGGTAATGAGGCAAGTTGGGAGGAAATAACACATGTTGAATCAAAGATCATCGTGGGGGAGAGACTATTGTAGATATCACGCTGGTCACATGTACTACTATCTCTCATGGTTGGAAGATGACATAAACTGGGACGTCAAACCGGGGGACAACCTAAAAGATATGATCTTAGATGAGGTGGCTGAGGCACAGGTGAAGTACAAGGGCTATGCAAAAGAGTGTTCAAATCTAATGCTAAGCATTTGGAACAACATAAGGTGGATATGTAGGCTATCAGGGAATGGAATGAGATTGCAAATAAGTTGATAGAGAGGTTAAAGCATCTACAGCAAGGATTGATGGAGCTAGAGGGGAAGATGAGAAAGAGGCTTTGGGATTGTCAAGGCATGGACTATGATAAAGGAGGGAAGCTAGAAATGGCTTAATTGCTACTAGACATGCGCGATTTGCGAAATGTGATTGATTGTGTCAAAAAAGCCAAGCATGGAGAAGGTCCTTCTGGAACCAAAAAGGCTAGAAGATAACGTTCTTTATTGCTTTCTAGACTAGATTTCGTTAGCTTTCAATATAATAAGGCTTTGTGCCATTAGTGACTTCATATTATTATTTGATGTAAAGTTTGATTTGGCTTAATTTTGCATTGGTGGAATGAGGCAACATAGGCATGAAATTCTCTCCAAGTCTATATGTCGCTTAGGCCTACCTCAGGCACGATGAGTCTCCAAATTAGGATGCAAATTGTTGCATGACCTTACGTGAGACTTGTCTAAATATTGCCAACACTCTTTTACTTCGTCTTACTGGCTTGGTTACCTCATGTTTTTCTTTCTTTTGATTACTCTCATTCCCAAAGATTCGTTCGTGCATTCTGGCATCATTAGCATACCACACCAGATCTAGAGGTCCTCTACCTTCTCCTCCACCTAGCGACCCGAAAAGCAAAGGCAAAGGCAAAGAGAAGATGGATGATCTAAGTGGTAATTGAAAAGACAATTCTACCATGGCAGAAAATGTTCAAACCTCATATGGAAGACGTATGCTAGGAAAGAATGAGTTGGTCCTACATTTGGAACATAAAATATTGGAGCTACAAGATGAGCTTGAGCAGGTCCGAAATCTCACAAACCTTTCCCTTACTCTAAATGTTCCTGACATCAACCATCAAAACAAAACCACTCTGTCAAACACCACAAAAAACACCCAACCCCAAAATCCACCACCCATAGCTTCGCAAAATCCTCCTGCAATGCACTAGTATCACAAACCACGCACCGCCTTAAAACCTTAACCCCCCACCAGTGCAAACTCCTCAACAACACCACCATCAGTATCCACAAACCACCACACACCCCTAAATCAATGATCACCCATATACCCAAGTCCCAGGAACACACCAAGGCAACCCAATATATGTGGAGACCCTACCACACACCCTGCAATAAACCCTATACATATCCGAACTAACTGAGAAGGACCTGCTCATCCGAAATATTACGGAGGAGCTAAAGAAACTGACAGGAAGAGTCTAGAGTGTTGAAGGCGGGAAGGGTGTTGAAGGTTTGAACTATGAAGACTTGTGTATACAACTATGTTTGAGATGTTTGAGGGTACCAGTGATCCTAAGGTTGAGAACCTACTATGACAAGCTTGTAGGAGTGGGCAAGAATGAGAAAATCCGCATGAAACCGTTCATGCAAAGTCTTACAGGTGATGCCTTATCTTGGTATATTAGCCAAAATCCGAAGAAGTGGGCAAGCTGGGTAACAATGGCATACGATTTCATGGATAGATTCAGGTTCAACATAGTGAACGCGCCTGACGTTTTCTATATCCAGAACCTCAAGAAGAAGCCAGCAGAAACCTTCCGAGAGCATGCTACTCATTGGAGATCAGATGGCACTAAGGTGAGGCTGCCACTAGAAGAAAAACAAATGATCAAGTTCTTCGTCAGAGCTCAGGATCCACAGTATTACGAAAGACTAATGGATATACAGAATCATAAGTTATCTAACATTATCAAGTTGGGAGAAAGGATAGAAGAAGGGATCAAGAGCGGTATGGTGACCAACTTTGAGGCCCTGCAAGCCACCAACAAAGCCTTACAGTTAGGAGGTATTTCGAAGAAGAAGGAAGTGGGTGCCATAATGGTAGCGCAGGGCCCTAAGTCTCCATTTACCTACCAAACACCTCCACCTGCATACCAACCGTTACCTCCAAGATATCGATACCCTGCTACCACCTACCATACCTATAACACCCAAGTTGCATATTACCATTCACCTCCTCCTGCCCGCCAAAACTACCCTAAGCTACAACCAAAGTTTTACCACAGAGCTCCCAGATTATACACCCCTATCGCTGAACCCATAGCCTAACTATATGAGAGACTGAAGGCCACTAGTTATGTCACTCCAATTTCGGCTAATGCCGTTGAAAGCCCTTCCCAGTGGGTTAACCCCAACAAAACTTATGCCTACCAATAAGGCATAGAGGGTCATACCATTGAGGAATACCGCATGCTGAAGGACAAGATCTAGATGTTGACTGACACTAACGTTATACAAGCAATGGATTCCGCGCTAAATGTCTGCAAGAACCCTCTTCTTGATCATAGGGACGAGGGAATGAATGTGATAGAAATTGATGAAGAATGGGATCACGAGGGATCCATCAAACTTATTCGATAGGGGGATGCTCCCAAAACATCTCTTATCACCCTCTCGCCAATTGTGGTGCAAACCCATACACCATTTATGGTCGAAATAGCTACACCCTTCACCGTGATGGTAGCTGCAACATCGCCTCACAAGTCTGATGATGTCCCATGGGATTATGTGGCAGAGGTAAGGAGAAAAGAAAAAATCAAGCTGGACGAGACAGGTGCTGCGCAAGGAATGCTGAGAACCGGTAGGGTTTACACAGCTGAAAATCTTGGATGAACAAGTAAAGATACCGCACCAAAACCACATGTCGTGGAGACAGGCATTGATGGTCTTTGGAGGAAGATACATGCAAGGTAATACTCTATTGTTGATCACCTAAGCAAGACTTCCGCCCAGATATCCATCTTATCGCTATTGCAAAACACAGATGCAGACAAGAATGCCTTGATGAAGGTGTTAAGTAAAGCTTATGTGCCTACCATTATCAGTAGTGGGAGATGGCTAATATGGTACAGTAGATATTGGAGAGTCACAAGATTACTTTCCACAAAGATGAGCTACTGTCGGAGGGTTTAAGTCAAAATAAAGCATTGCACATCATTGTGCAATATGAAGACAAGTTCATTGCCAAGCAACTGATAGACGAGGGTTCGCGTCTGAACATATCCCCACTGAGTACTTTGAAAAGACTGGTTATAGGACTGCATGAGATACAGATGGGAAGCATGAACATGAAGGTGTTTGATGGTTCTTAGAGAGCCTCTATCGAAGAAATCAACCTTGATCTACAGATGGGCCCTGATAGCTTCACAGATAAGGATAAAGCTTTAGAAGCATCTAAAAAGCCATTCACAAGGTCTCAAGGTGAGGAGAAGCAAGACAAGGTTTTTAGGCTTCAATGGGAGATCAAGAAGGCGCCAATGGTGGAAGAAGAGCTTAAGATTCATGGAGAGGATTTAGCTAAGTGTTACACTCATTTCATGGTCCAAGTCCAAGTCCAAGAGGAGGTCGATTGGGGTCCAAGAACCAGTCAAGGAGGGCTTAAAGTAGCTGCCTAAATCAATCCACAAAGGAGCTAAGTTGGCACCAAAGTCAACGCAGGGGGGGGGGTGCGAAGACATAGGAGAAGGAGTCAAAGTTCCTTATTTTGTTTCCTAGTTTGGTTGGACATATTTTATGCTTTCCTAGGTAGTTATGGTTTTTTTTTCCTATGATTATTGGAATTAATTTACAATATTGACTTGGTTTTATTTCCTAGAGTTTTACCTTTTCCTATGGTAGTTGGACTTGTTGTCTAAAGTAGTTTAGGACTTTATTTCCTTATTTTTTAGGTAAAATTTCGTGACCCCTCTCTATAGAAAGAGGTATCTTCTTTGCTTCTAGATTATTATAGACAATATCAATAAATTTGTTGACCCCTCTCCAAGTGCACTTTTTGTGTAGATAAGGTAGTTTTCTTGGGCTTTGTAGTGAGTTCTAAAGGTTTTGAGGTAGATAAAGATAAAACCAAAGCGATTAAAGATTGGCCTACAACTAGGAGCGTTCCTAAAGTTAGAAGTTTTCATGGACTTGCTAGCTTTTATGGGAGATCTGTTCGAGATTTTTAGTTCAACTGCTGCACCCTTAACTAAAATCATTAAGAAGGATAAGGTCTTTATTGGGGAAAAGAACAAGAGCATGCATTTAATATTTTGAAGGATACATTGTGTTATGCTCCTTTGTTACAACTACCTGATTTTAATAAGTCCTTTGAAATTGAATGTGATGCATCTGGTAGAGGTATTGGAGCTGTTTTAATGCAAGTTTATAAACCAATCGCTTATTTTAGAGAGAAGTTTAATAGGGCTGCATTGAATGATTCTACTTATGATAAAGAATTGTATGCTTAGGTAAGGGCTCTTGCTACATGGCAGTATTATTTGTGGACAAAAGAGTTTTTGATTAAAACTGACCATGAGTCTTTAAGATACTTGAAAAGCCAAGGTAGATTGAGTAGAAGACATGCCAAATGGGTTGAATTCATTGAGATATTTCCTTAAGTGATTAGCTACAAGCAAGGTAAAGACAATATAGTTGCTGATGCGCTTTCAAAAAGGTACACTGTTGTTTCTACTCTTACTTCAAAATTGATGGGATTTGTTCATATTTTGGATTTATATGTTGATTTTTCTGATTTTGCTGAAGCATTTTTGACATGTTTAAATGGACCTTTTGAGAAGTATAATTTGAAAGATGGGTTTCTTTTTAAGGAGAACAAGCTTTGTTTTCTTAATTGTTCTTTGCGGGAAGTTTTTGTGAGGGAAGCACATTGTGGGGGCCTTATGGAACACTTTGGCATGCCTAAAACACTTGACATCCTTGCTGAAATTTCTTGTGGCCTAATATGAGAAAAGATGTAGAAAGATTTTGTTCTCAATGACTTGAATGCAAACAAGCTAAATCAAAAGTGTTGCCACATGGTTTATACACGCCATTACCTGTGCCTATTTAACCTTGGATTGATATTTCTATGGACTTTGTGTTAGGACTGCCTAGAACAAGGTATGGTAAGGATAAGATCTTTGTTGTGGTAGATAGGTTCTCAAAAATGGCTCGTTTAATTCCTTGTTTGAAGAGTAATGATGCTTCTCATGTTGCTGATTTATTTGTTAGAGCAGTTGTTAAATTACATGGTATACGTCGAACTATTGTTAGTAATAGGGATGCTAAGTCTCTAAGCCACTTTTGGCATGTGCTTTGGGGGAAATTCCTAGTCATCAACAAACTGACGGGCAAACCGAGGTAGTAAATAGAACCTTAAGAAATATGCTAAGGGCTGTTCTAAAAGGAAAACTAACTTCCTGGGAGGATCACTTGCCTATGGTAGAATTTGCTTTCAATCGAACAGTTCGTTCATCTACTGGTTATTCTCCTTTTGAAGTTGTTTATGGCTTTAACCTCCTCATACCCCTTGACTTATTGCCTTTGCCTACGAATGAGAATTTTAGTCTTGATGGAAAAGAGAAAGCTGATTAGGTGAAGACTACTCATGAGCATACGAGACTTGCAATTGATAGGAGGAATGAGCAAACAACTTCATAAAGAAATAAAGGTGGAAAACCAGTTATCTTCGAGCTTGGTGATTTGGTTTGGGTTCATATGAGGAAAGAGATATTTCCTTCAAAAAGGAAGACAAATTGCACCCTAGAGGAGATGGGCCATTTAAAGTACTTGAGAAGGTTGGAGATAATGCTTACAAATTGGATCTTCCTGGTGAGTTTCAAGTGCTACTTTTAATGTTGCTGACTTTTCCTTGTTTGATATAGGTTCAAATTCAAGGATGAATTCTTTTTAAGAGGAGGGGAATGATAGCTCCACGGACAAGGATAAAGCTTTTGAAGCACCAAGAAAGCCATTCACAAGGTCTCAAGCTAAGGAGAAGTAAGACAAGCTTGTTTGGCTTCAAGGGGAGATCAAGAAGGCGCTAATGGTGGAAGAAGAGCTTAAGAATTATGGAGAGGATTTAGCTACGTGCTACACTCATTTCATTGTCCAAGTCCAAGTCCAAGAGGAGGTCGATTGGGGTCCAACCATCAGCCAAGGAGGGCCTAAATTAGGTGCCTAAATCAACCCATAAAGGAGAAAACTTGGTGCCCAAGTCAGCGCAAAGGGGGCGGCCAAAACATAAGAGAAGGAGTCAAAGTTCCTTATTTTGTTTCCTAGTTTGTTCGGACATATTTGATGCTTTCCTAGGTAGTTAAGGTTTTGTTTTTCTTTTCCTAAGATTATTGGAATTACTTTCCAATATTGACTTGGTTTTTATTTCCTAGAGTTTTACCTTTTCCTATGGTAGTTGCACTTGTTGTCCAAAGTAGTTTAGGACTTTATTTCCTTAATTTTTAGGTAGAATTTCGCGACCCCTTATATAAAGGGGTATCTTCTTTGCTTTTAGACATAGGAATATTATCAATAAATATTGTGAGATTTCCTTGCACTCTTGTATGTGGCTACTCTTGGATTTATTCTTCAACCTTCAAGACTCAACTTATGCTGGTAAGATTAAAGTCTTCCGAATTCTTAGATCACCTCTAGGGTATTGAAAGGTGATAATTTTAGGGTTATTGTTGTTCTGTTATTCTAATGGGTCGGGATTCACAATCTATCTCTTGTTTTTAATTCTCTATCAAAGGCGATTAGTTCTTCGTCAGCAAATTGTTGTTGTTAGGATTCAACTTCAAGAACAGACTTCTTGAATTCAATCTATCTTTAATATCTATCTTCTTTTTAGTTTCCCTATTTTCCTTTAGCTTCCGCACTTCTCCTGATTTTCTTGTTTTTTCTTTAGTAATTCTTGAATCCACTATCGTGTTGTAATCAGGCCCAACCTGGTTCGACATTGAATTCCAGGTGCTAGATATATCTGCCACCTATAACTTGTTACTGGGACGACCATGGATACACGCAGCTGTGGCAGTCGCTTCTACTCCACACCAAGCTGTGAAGTTCGAGTCGAACCATCAAGCGGTAATTATTCACGGAGATGGAAGTAACCCTATATACACCAACCAAACTGTGCCAGCTATAGAGAAAATAAGGAAATTGAGAGGAACATACCACAACATTTAGCGAGTAAACGCAATTGCGAAGGGTCGATGGTGGAGCAACGAGATAGAGGGCATACAGATGTGGTTAGGGTATGAACCAGGCAAAGGCCTTGGTCCAAAGCTTCAAGGGATCACAAAGCCGATACAAACACAATATCATGGCACAACCTTTGTTCTCGGGTTTGAATATTTCGTGCAAGAGTATAATGATTGGATACTGCCATTGTGTGAATTTTACTATTGATACGAACTACGAACAGAAACACAGATATAGAAAAACACGCGAACTCAAAAATAAGAGTTAGACCTACAATTGGTTTGAAGAACAAGAACCAATTAGGATATGAAGTCTAATTACCTCTATGAACTCAATCAAATGTAACCCTTAACTATGAAAATAAGATCTAGACCGACAATTGGTTGGAAGAATAAGAACCAATTAGGATATGAAGCCTAATTACCGCTATGAACACAACCAATTGTAACCCTAAGCTATGAAACCCTCAAGAGATTGGCAGTTCTAGAAAACTCAGATAAAGTAATTAAGCAATAATGTATTCACTACTAATTACTCACCAACTAAGACTAACTTAGCACTAATAAAAGTGTAAATAAAGCAATAAAGGAATTAAAGGCATTAACATAAATGCATTAAATAAAAGATAAGGATAGAGTATGAGACTTGCATGTCTTCAAGCTTATCATTCATCAAGTCTACCTAAAAATAAAAGCCTTAAGGGCTATTTATACTAGAGTGGATATTTGGTTACAAATGAACCAAATACCCCTAAGCTAATTCTAAGGAGCTAAGTGTAGTCAATTATTACATGTATAGCCTCAAATTATATGTAATCTTCATTTGATGGCAAATTACACACATAGCCTCCCAATTGCAATAGTAGCCATTAATTGACATCCAAAGCGCGTGTTGGCTATCTTGGGCCATACCAACTATCCATTGGATCAACCAATTGCACTGCTGCACCAGACATTCTACAAGACTGGTGTGATTTAGGGATCTAAGGAAGACGAGTTTTTGGCCGGTATGAGGAAGCTGTTTCTGGACAAGGAAGATATGGAGGGCAGTGCAATCTTAGAGGAAGAAGAGGAGGAGGAAGACCTTACCATTCAGACAGTGGGAGAAGGAGTTGTTCTCAGGAATTGGACTGCTGCACCATCTCGGGCTCGGTGAGCACTTGGGTAGTTGGCAGAACTAGCATGATTTATTTTTAAAATTGTTTTGGGCATTTAAGACATTTACTGTGTTTTGTTTTGAAATAATTACTCAAGACATCGAATCGTACTTGTTGACAAATTTAAGTTTTATTAATGCATTATTGCTTTTCGTTTATTTATATTATTATCTTTCTACATTCTTTTTTAGCATAATTATTACATATCCTGATGAACCTACGACAGTGACATGTAATGAGACAATGCAACACAAGTAAAGTGACTCAGTAGATTGGGAAGATGATATAATACCTGAGGAAATTGTCAAAGAAGTAGAGAATTTTGAGAACAAACCAAAGTCCAATTTGGAACAAACTAAGGTAGTTAACTTAGGAGATTCTGAATAGTTAAAGAAACTTGCATTAGCATTCATCTCGCCATCAGAGAAGGAAGAATACGTCAAGTTTCTGAAGGAATATGAGGATATTTTCGCATGGTCCTACGACGACATGTCTGGTTAAGCACATCCACAGTGACTCGCAAGCTACCTACCAACCCCATGTGTCCACCGGTAAAGCAGAAGCTCAGGAAATTCTAGCCAGATATGAGTCTGAAAACAAAAGAAGAGGTTACCAAGCAGACCAAAGCTAAAGTCTTTCGATTGGCCACGTATCCAACTTGGTTAGCTAACATTGTAGAAGTTCCGAAGAAGGATGGGAAGGTCAAGGTGTGCGTTGACTAACGAGATCTAAATAGAGCAAGTCTTAAGGATGACCCATTGCCCAACATACACATATTGATCGACAATTGCGGCAAGCTAAACTCCAATCCTTTGTGGATTGCTTCACATGATATCACCAGATCTAGATGGACGAAGAAGATGCTGAAAAGATAGCCTTCATCACGCCATGGGGGATATATTGTTACAAAATAATGAAATTTGGTTTGAAGAATGCTGGGGCTACCTGTATGAGGGTTATGACTACTCTTTTCGACGATGGTACACAAATAAATAGAGGTATACGTGGATGACAACATCATCAAATCTAAGAGGACTTCGGATCACATAGATGACTTGAGGAAGTTCTTCGACTGGCTATGAAAGTACAATCTGAAGATAAATCCTGCAAAATGTGCTTTTAGAGTACCTGCCGGGATGTTGCTAGGTTTCATCGTCAGTCGTCGTGGTATTGAGCTAGACCCGTCAAAAATCAAAGCCATTCAGAATTTTCCACCACCAAAGAACAAGAAGTATGTGATGAGCTTTCTGGGACACCTCAATTACATCAGCCATTCTATAGCACAGTCGACTGTGATATGTTTACCGATTTTGAAAATGCTGAGGAAAGATGTTGCAACGAGCTGGACCGAAGAATGTCAAAAGGCTTTCGATAAAATCAAGGAGCACTTGTCTAAGCTGCCTATGCTGGTCCCACCAGAGCTCGGAAGACCTTTACTGCTGTACCTATCCATGCTGGATGGAGCTTTTGGTTGCGTCCTTGGGCAACATGATGAAACAGGGAGAAAAGAGCAGGTGATATACTATCTGAGTATGAAGTTCACACCTTACAAAGCCCGCTACTCTTTGCTAGAACGTACCTGTTGTGTCCTGACATGGATAGCCTAGAAATTGAGGCATTACTTTTGTGCCTACACCACCTATCTCATATCAAGGATGGATCCACTGAAATACATCTTTCAGAAACTCATGCCTACAGGTAAAGCACGCAAAGTGGCAGATATTGCTAAGTGAGTTCGACATCATCTATGTAACTCAGAAGGCAGTCAAGAGGAAAGCATCGGCCGGTTAACTGGTAGAGAACCCCGTACGAAGAATATGAACCGTTGAAGACGTATATTCCCGACGAGGAAGTAATATTTGTAGGAGAAGATATTGCAGAAACATACGATGGTTGGAGGATGTTTTTCGATGGAGCTGCAAACTTCGAGGGAGTGGGCATTGGAGTTGTTTCGGTGTCAGAAATCGGTCAACATTATCCGGTATCCGCAAAGCTCAGGTTACCATACACCAACAATATGGCACAATATGAGGCTTGCATCTTGGGACTCGGATTGGCCATCGACATGAATGTTCAGGAGTTGCGGCTAATCGGAGATTCAGATCTATTGGTACACCAAGTACTTGGAGAATGTCTACCAAGAACACTAAAATATTGCCATACATGCATTGTGTACAAGATTTGATCAAGAGGTTCACAAAGATAGAATCCAAACATTTCAGGAAGATTCAGAATTAGTTCGCAGATGCGCTGGCTACATGTCTTCCATGATACAACATCTAGACAAGAATTTCATTGATCCTATCCCGAAAGAGATTCGTAAGCAACCAACTTATTGTGCTCATGTTGAAGAATAGTTCGATGGAAATCCTTGGTTTCACGATATCAAGGAGTATTTGCAAAAACGAGAATACCAAGGAAATGCTACACACTCAGAAGCACATGCTTCGAAGATTGGCCAACCACTTCTTTCAGAATGGAGGAATTATGTATAGAAGACTCATGACTTGGGATTGCTGGGATGTGTCGATGCCAAGGAGGCATCTAGATTACTCGAAGAAGTACACGTAGGAACCTGTGGACCTCACATGAACGAGTTCGTTCTGGACAAGATTCAATTAAGGGCATAGAATTTTTAGAAGACTATGGAGACAGACTGCATCAAATATGTTCAAAAGAGTTCACCTAACAAACTCAATGCAACGAGTTCACCTTGGACTTTCTCTGCTTGGGGCATGGACATCATTGGACCAAATGAACCCGCTGCTTCAAACGGACGCAGATTCATTTTGGTAGCTATAGATTACTTCACAAAATGGGTCGAAGTCGCTTCTTATAAAGCTGTGACTACGAAGGTCATAGCAGATTTTGTTCGAGATCATGTTGTTTGTCGATTCGGAATACCTGAGCCAATCATTACTGACAATGCCGCCAATCGCAAGAGTGATCTGATGAAAGCCATGTGTGAAACATTCAAGATGAATCATTGGAATTCTACAGCATATAGGCCACAAATGAATAGAGCTGTGGAAGCCGCCAACAAGAACGTCAAGAAGATATTAAGGAAGATGGCATGAGAAGCTACCCTTTGCTCTGCTCGGGTACCACACCACAGTTCGCATATCAATTGGGGCAGCCCCCTATCTACTGGTCAATGGTACATAAGCTGTTACACCAGCCAAGGTGGAGATTCCTTCCCTAAGAATCATATAGGAGGCCGAACTCAGCGACACGGAATGGATACAAAGCTGGTATGAGCAGTTGGCTCTCAATGACGGTAAGGGGATGAACGTAGTGTGTTACTATCAACTCTACCAAGATAGAACGGTAAGGGCTTTCAAATAAAAGGTTAGGTCGAGACAATTCACACCGAGACAATTGGTGTTTAAGCGGATCATCCCATATCAGGACGAAGAAAAAGGAAAATTCTCACCTGATTGGCGGGCCCTTACTTACATGGTTCACCGAGTACTCACAGGAGGGGCGTTTATACTTGAAGAGATGGACGGAGAATATGTCCAAAGCTATCAATTCGAACACCGTCAATAGATATTATGTTTGAAATTATGTTTGCACATTCTTTTGATGTAACATGAACTACGCTTGACCCGATTCCCGTTTAAGAGGGGATACATAGGCAGCCTTGTGGGTTCGGTCACATCATAATAAAATTTTCATTCCCCTCTACGGTCTGGAACTGGGTTGTCAATCTCATCATGTTAAGTATCGCCAAGAAATGTATCGCCGAGAGTATACATTTAAGCTGGGGCAGAATTTTAAGGGGGTCCTCATAATTCTGAGATAAGAAGGTCGCAATGTCTCAAAGAGACTCACAGTCTATGGTTCGACAAATTTATTTGCTTTTATGCATCATCACATATTTTTTAACAACTCATTCCTTACAAGTAATTTATCACAAATGCATATTTTCGAAAATTTCATTTCTGTGATAGTCATATATTACCCAGGGTGAGTCGAAAAAAACGTCAAGACAAGGAGCAAAGGCCAAATGAGGAATCAAAAGCACGGACATGAATATATAACAAGAATGCCATCTTCACACTAGCAGAAGTCACCAAGGACAAAATGCGTCAAGCTAAGGACCACTTTCCGTCTCACATTTAATCGTTGTTTTTCCTACATAAGGCTAAGCACTGCCCTCATTACATTGCATGAGGCTAAGCGCTGCCTCCACTATTGCGCAACGCTAAGCACTGCCTCCCTCTACATGAGACTAAGCATTATCTCCATTACATGGCATGAGGCTAAGCATTGCCTCCATTATTTCATAAGACTAAGAACTATCTTCACCTGTATAGGGCTAAGCATTGCCCTCATAATTTGCATAGGACTAAGCATTGCCCTCATCATTGCATAAGGCTAACCATTGCCTTTCCCTGCATAGGGCTAAGCATTGCTCTTATAATTTGCATAGGGCTAAGCATTGCCCTCATCATTGTATAATGCTAAACATTGTCTTTCTCTGAAAAGAGTAAAGCACTGCCTTCATTACATCGTGTGAGACTAAGCGTTGTGTCCATCACTGGATAAGGATAAACACTACTTTGTTTCGCTCTCGCATATGACTAAGCATCACTTATTCCCTCTATCAAATGATCGCTATCGCCGCATCTTTGCATTTCATGGGCTAAAACATCGCCACATTGTTCGAAGGCATCATAGTCTAAAGGCATCATCCTCATAGCTCGAAGACATCATGCCATGGCCTGAGGATCTCTCAAGACTGCATATCATTATTCTAAGGAGTCATAGTCCATAGGCACCATCCTCATGGCGCAAGGATACCATTTCATGGCATGTGAATCCCTTATCATGAGCTTCATGGCCTAGAAGTCAGGGTGTAAGGACATCATCCTCATCGTCCAAAGATAACTCTCACGGTCTGAAGGGAATTTATATTATGTTTAAATTTATGCAATAACCCCATATATTTGCATGCATCGTGTTTTATGTTTTGTAGGTAACTCGGGAGGTAACCGTTCTGCAAACAGGAGCAATTCTCGCTCCGATTTCCGTTCATAAAATTTACATCCTTTGACTGTCTCAAACGTAACCGATGATCGGAAATTGATTACCCTTTATCCCATAACCGCTAAATTTTTTGGCCTTATACATCCATAATGTTAAAATTCGCATTCATAGCCCCACTTGAAATTATCTATTACTCATGATGCCATCCTATCCAAAAGATCCTTCAGTGAAATGTACGACCGCTCTTATAAAAACTCCATTGGTTTCATTCGTCGTTGGATCCAGAACTATACACTTCTGATTCCTGTAATACCAGCGATATGTAGGCAACTCAAGAGTTAGGGTTCGGCTCCCATTTTTTCAAACACACATCCTCCTTACTCGTTTTGGACAAAACTGGCCATCCTTTACCCCACAACTCTTTCATCATTCCTGGGTAAGAGGGGCAGCTGTTGATACCCAATTTTTCCCTTATGTTTATAAAGTATTCCATATACTTTCAAAATGCAACTTTGCACCATTACTCCATTTATAGGGATCATATAAGTATTTTCTATAATTTTTAAAGCTTTAAAATTGATTCTTGCGTTTAATTTATTCAAATATTTATTGATTATCCCTTCAAATTATTTCGGGGTGATTTAATCATCCAAATGTATTTTTGTACCCAAATGCATGTTTTATAACGTTTTACTTCATTTCATGTATTTACATTTGCATTTTTGAGCTATTTACATATTTTTGCAATAATAGCCTATACTTTACAATTAATTGCATTTATTATTTTATTTAGGGTCACAATAACTTTTTATATTTTTATAATCTTCAGCTATTATTTTAAAAATGTTAAGATGCATAAATAGTATTTTTTATTTGGCTATTTTATTAATTTATTTTTCCCTTAGTTTTTTAATTTAAAATTTCGCCCGAAACAGGCCAAATGTCAGACCCAATCCACCAGCTCATACCTCAAAACCTTAGCTCAATAACCCCTAGCTCAACGCAAACAACCCCTTTATTAAACCTGGTCGCAGCCCGCTGCTGTTGACCCGCCCCACTCTTCCCTTTGATGTCATCCGTTGATCCCAGAGATTAACGGCCAACAAGCCATCTCTCTTTTTTTAAACTACCCAACCCCAAACCTTAACACCCATTCCTCTAAGACAGCTTCCCCTTTACACTCTCCCTCTCCCTTCTTCAGAAACCCTAGCTGTCTCCCACCAATCTTCTTCGAATCTGATCAATTCATGGATTCCTTCCGTGATTTACTTACCTTTTACGCTTTACCTCATTGTTATTTACATGACTATGTTGTTACTTAGTACTTGCCAATTTTTGGCATGTACCAATCGAATAAAGGGAAATCGGCTTCACTCTTCGAGATTTGGACGATATTTCATCTGTATACATTCAAGGAAAATCGGCTTCACTCCTCTAAGAATATTGCTGCTACCATTACTGTCATTCTCTCAACTCTCATTCTTCTATACTTTCTGTACTCTTGGTTGTCGCTAACTGAAAGCCAAGGCCATCGGAATCCTCTCTATCCACCCTAGTACGAGCAGTGCTCGGGGCCCGTTTGGGGCTCTTGTGAACTCTGACGCATTAGGGTTTGGGGTCTCATTTTTTCTCTCTTTGTTACCGATACTCAAGCTATTGTTGACAGTTTTCTCCTCTATTTATTTGTCAAATCTGCAAACTGGTAAGTGTTCGAACTCTGGCAATTATGTTTCTTCCCTTTTTGTGTTCATGCTTCTGAATATCTCTGTTATGTGGGCTTTTTCAAAGCCATGATACTATGCCGACCTTTGCTTTGAATTTCTTCTACAATCCTTACATTGACTGTTTAATACTATATCCCTTTCATGTCTCAATCTGAATACTTGCACTGAAACTCTTTGAATACCTATTCATACCCAAAATTTGCTCGACTGTATTTCTCTATCCTAAGTCATTCAAACATAACTTGCTACTTGCTCACTTTTCTTAAAATGGTCATGTCTATATGAATTATGAACGCTTCAAAAAAGCATTCTACTCTACCATTTGTGAACCCAATCCTCACTATAGTTGTTTGCTTTACTAGCCTCCTGTTCAGTAGACACATGCCTGTTAATACTAGGTTTGCTCGAGTTTATGCATAAGGAATCTTTGTACTGCATAATTGAACTTGCTATATGTGATCAATTTGTATTAAGTACTTGTTTGATTACTAGTTGTGGTGTTGAGTTTGTGATACTGTTATGTCCTGCCTTGCATTCTTATGTGCATCTTGGAAGGCTGTTGTGGTATCTATCACAGGGGAAGTGTCTTTAGCATGTCATTGTCATTTGTTAATCTCCTTAGAACCAATTCATGCCATCAACTCTCATGCTTAGTTTCCTTCTTTGTGGATTCATGTTTCCTTTAATTAATCAGGTGTCACAAGAAGTCTATACTTTGAACTTATTTGCTAGTTTGAAAGCCCTACATATGTGCTCATATCGTGTGATTTTAAGAAAATCAAATCCCAGGTCCTTCGAGTGGTTGAATACCCGATTTGGTTAGTCAACATTGTGTCGGTTCTGAAGAAAGATGGGAAAGTCAGAGTGTGTGTTGACTATCGAGATCTGAATAGAGCAAGTCCTAAAAATGATTTCTCATTGCCCAACATACACATACTGATCGACAATTGCGCCAAGCATGAACTCCAATCCTTTGTGGATTGCTTCACAGGATACCGCCAGATATGGATGGATGAGGAGGATGCCGAAAAGACGGCCTTTATCATACCGTAAGGGATATACTATTGCAAAATGATGCCATTTGGTTTGAAGAATGCTGGGGCCACCTATATGAGGGCCCTGATAACTCTTTTCTACGACATGATACTCCAGGAAATAGAGGTGTACGTGGATGATGTTATCATCAAATCTAAAAAGAGTTCAGATCATATAGCAGACCTGTAAAAGTTTTTCGACCGACTTCGAAAACAAAATTTGAAGTCGAACCCTACAAAACGCGCCTTCGGAGTCCCAGCTGAGAAGTTTCAGGATTTCATCGTCAGTCACTGAGGTATTAAGCTAGACCCGTCAAAAATCAAAGCTATTTAGGTTTTGCCACCACCAAAGAGCAAAAAAGATGTGATGAGTTTCCTGGGATTCCTCAATTATTTCAGCCTTTTATAGCACAATCAAGGTGATATGTGAGCCAATTTTAAGATTGCCGAGGAAAGATGCTGCGACAAACTGGACCGAAGAATGTCAAAAGGCTCTTGACAAAATCAAGGAATACTTGTCTAAACCGCCCCTGTTGGTCCTGCCAGAACCAGGAAGACCTTTGCTGCTGTATCTGTCCGTGTTGGATGGAGCCTTTGGCTGCATTATGGGGCAACATGATGAAACTAGAAGGAAAGAGCAGGCGACATAATATCTGAGCAAGAAGTTCACACCTTACAAGGCCCGGTATTCTTTACTAGAGCACACCTGTTGCGCTTTGACATAGATAGCCCAGAAGTTAAGACATTATTTCTGTGCATACACCACCTATATCATATCAAGGATGGATCCACAAAAATTCATATTTCAAAAACCTATGCCTACAGGCAAGTTAGTAAAGTGGCAAATATTTCTAAGTGAGTTCGACATCATCTATTTGACTCAGAAGGCAGTCAAAGGGCAAGCATCGGCCGTTCACTTAGCAGAAAACCCCGTAGATGGAGAATATGAACCATTGAAGACGTATTTTCCCGATGAGGAAGTTTCATTTGTAGGTGAAGATATTGTCGAAACATATGATGGTTGGAGGATGTTTTAATATGGAGCAACAAACTTCAAGCGAGTGGGCAGCTGAGCTGTTTTAGTATCTAAAACCGATCAACATTATCTGGTCTCCGCAAAGCTCAGGTTCCCGTACACCAACAATGTGGTAGAATATGAGTCTTGCATCCTGGGACTCAGGTTGGCCATCGACGTGAAAGTCCATGAGTTGTTGGTAATTGGAGATTTTAATCAATTGGTGCACCAGGTACTAAGAGAATGGGCTACCAAGAACACTAATATATTGCCATACTTGCATTGTGTACAAGAGTTGATCAAGAGGTTCACAAAGATAGATTTCAAGCATGTTCCAAGGATCCAAAATGAGTTCGCAGATGTATTAGCAACCTTATCTTCCATGATAAAACATCCAGACAAGAATTTCATTGATCCTATCCTGATAGAGATTCGTAAGCGGCCAGCTTATTGTGCTCATGTTGAAGAAGAGTTTGACGAAAAATCATGGTTCCACAATATTAAGGCATATTTGGAGAAAGGAGAATACCCAGAAAATGCCACGCACACTCAGAAACGCACAGTTCGAAAATTGGACAACCATTTCTTTCAGAGTAGAGGAATTCTTTATAGAAGGACTCCTGACTTGGGATTCCTGCGATACGCCGATGCCAAGGAGGCATCTAGATTTCTTGAAGAAATGCATGCCGGAACTTGCGGACCTCACATGAACGGGTTCGTTCTGGCCAAGAAAATATAAAGAGTAGGGTACTTCTGGATAACCATGGAGATAGATTGCATCAAATATGTTCAAAAGTGTCACCAATGCCAAATAGATGCTGATATGATACGAGTACCCCGTAACGAACTCCATGCAACAAGTTCACCCTGGCCTTTCTCTGCTCGGGGCATGGATGTCATCGGACCAAATGCACCTGTTGCTTCAAATAGACAGATTCATTTTGGTGGCTATAGATTACTTCATAAAATAGGTTGATGCTACTTCCTATAATGCCGTGACTAAGAAGGTCGTAGCAGGTTTTGTCCGGAATAGTATTATTTGTCGATTTGGAGTACTGGAGACAATCAATACTGACAATGCGGCCAATCTCAACAATGATCTGATGAAAGCCATGTGTGAGAAATTCAAGATCAAGCATCGGAACTCTACAGCATACAAGCCACAGATGAATGGAGTCGTAGAAGCTGCCAACAAGAACATCAAGATGATATTGAAGATAATGGTGGATAGCTACAAGCAATGGCACGAGAAGCTGCCATTTTCTTTGCTCGTGTACCGCAGCACACTTCGTACTTCTACTGGGGCAACCCCCTATCTACTAGTCTATGGTACCAAAGCCGTTATTCCCGCTGAAGTGGATATTAATTTATTAAGAATCATGCAAGAGGCCAAGCTCAACGACGCAGAATGGACACGGAGCCGGTATGAACAGCTGGCTCTCATTGATGGCAAGAGGATGAATGCAGTGTGTCACGGCCAACTCTGCCAGAACAGAATGACAAAGGCTTTCAACAAAAAAGGTTAGATCGAGGCAATTTATGCCGGGGCAATTGGTGCTGAAACGGATCTTGCCGTATCAGGATGAAGCAAAAGGTAAATTCCCACCTAACTGGCAAGTCCCTTACATGGTTCACTGAGTACTGACAGGAGGAGGGCTTATACTTGTAGAGATAGATGGAGAAATATGGCCAAAACCTATCAACTTAGACGCAGTCAAGAGATATTACGTATATGATTACTTTTGCACTTTCTAGTTGATGTAACCTGAACTATGGTTATCTTGATTACCATTTAAGAGGGGATACGTGGGCAGGCATGTGGGTTTGGTTACATCATAATAAAATCTTCATTCCCCTCTTTGGTCAGAAATTGGGGCAAGATTTCGAGTTTGTCAATCTCAGTACGTCAAGGATTCCCAAGAAGTGTATCACCGGAAGTATGTCTTCAAACAAGGGCAAAATTTTGAGGAGGGTCCTTAAAATTCCGAACTAAGGAGGTTGCAATGTCTAAAAAGCATGTCACATTCGCCAACGACAACATTATTTTATGTGTTATCATATATTTTGAAAAGCTGCAATTTTATGAATTGACATAAATGCATATCTCTGAAAATTCATTTTGTAATAGCTAGATGTTACCCAAGTTGAGTCGAACAAGGAATCAAGACAGGAGAGAAGGCAAAGCCAGGAATCGAGAGAACGAACTGAATTTTCCCCCACAACTCACGATAAGAAGCACGTCCGCAAACATACACATACAATAAGATCATTATCTAGACTCCAACAGAAGTCGCCAAGCACAAACGCATCAAGCTAAGGACCACTTTTCCTTCTCACATTTAATTGTTGCTTCTCCTGCATAGGGCTAAGCACTTCCCCTCAATACATAGGGGCTAAGCACAGCCCTCATCATTACATAAGGCTAAACGTTGCCTCCCTTGCATGAGACCAAGCATTATCTCCACAACATTGCATGAGGCTAAGCACTGCCTCCATTATTACATAAGGCTAAGCACTGCCTTCCCTTGCATGAGACTAAGTAGTGTCTCCATTCTTTGCATGAGGCTAAGCACTGGCTCCACCATTGTATAAGGCTAAGCACTACCTTTCCTTGGATGAGACTAAGCACGGTCTCTATTACATTGCATGAGGCTAAGCTCTGCCCTCATTACATAGGGGCTAAGCACTGCCATCATCATTGCATAAGGCTAAACGTTGCCTTCCTTGTATGAGACTAAGCATTGTCTCCACTACATTGCACGATGCTAAGCACTGCCTCCATTCTTACATAAGGCTAAGTACTGACTTCCATTGCATGAGACTATGCAGTGTTTCTATTCTTTGCGTGAGGCTAAGCACTTCCTTTCCTTGGATGAGACTAAGCACTATCTCCATTACATTGCATGAGGCTAAGCACTGCCCTCATCATTGCATAAGGCTAAATGCTGCCTTTCCTTGCATTAGACTAAGCATTGTCTCCATTACATTGCATAAGGCTAAGCACTGCCTTTATTATTACATAAGTTTAAGCAATGCCTTCCCTTGCATGAGACTAAGCACGATCTCCGTTCTTTACATGAGGCTGAGCACTGCCTCCACCATTGTATAAGGCTAAGCATTGCCTTTCCTTGCATGAGACTAAGCACTGTCTCCATTACATTGTATGAGGCTAAGCATTGCCTCCATCATTGCATAAGGCTTAACGCTACATTCCTTGCATGAGGCTAAGCACTCCTCTACCATGGTATAAGGCTAAGCACTGCCTTTCTTTATATGAGAGTAAGCATTGTCTCCATTTCATTACACAAGGCTAAGCTCTGCCTCCATTATTGCATAAGGCTAAACTCTTCCTTCCTTTGCATAGGGCTAAACACTGCCCTCATCACACACAAAGCTAAGCGACGTCTTGTTCCGTTCTCCCATACATCTAAGAATCAACTGTTCTCTCTATCAAATGATCGATATCTCCACATCTTTGCATTTCATGGGTTGAAACATCGCCACATTGTCCGAAGGCATCATAGTCTTAGGGCATCATCCTCATTGTCCGAAGACATCATGCCATTGCCGGTGGATCTCTCAAAAAATGCATATAATTATTCAAAGGCATCATAGTTAAGAGGCACCATCCTCATGACCCGAGGACACCATTTCATGGCATGCAAATCCCTTATCATATGATTCAGGGCCCATGACGTCATGGTCTAAGGAAATAATTCTCCTCGTCCAAAGACAACTCTCTTGGTCTGAAGGGAATTTGCATCATGTTTAAATAACCCATATATGTTGGCGTGCATCGTGTTTTATGTTTTGCAGGTAAACCAGATCAATTCTCGCTCCGATTTCTGTTCATAACATTCGCATCCCTCGATGATCTCAAACATAACCGATGATTAGCAATTGATTACTCATTATCCCGTAACCGCTCAAATATTTTCCTTATACATCCGTAACGTTCAAATTCGCATTCATAGATCCACCTGAAATTATCTGTTACTCATGATGCAATCATATCCAAAAAATCCTTTTTGAAATACACGACCACTCTTATAACAGCTCCATCGGTTTCGTTCGTCGTTAGATTCAGAACTACACATGGCCTGATTCCTGTAACGCCAAGGATATGTAAAAAACTCAAATACCAGGATTCGGCCCCCATTTGTTTCAAAAGCTCATCATCCTCACTCATTTCGGACAAAATTGGTCATCACTTTCTTTATCCGACAACTCTTTCATCATTCCCAGGAAAAGAGGGGTAGCTGTTGATACCCAATTATGCCCTCAAATTTTTATAAGTATCCAATATACTTTCACAATATCATTCCTGCTTACAAGAGTCATATAAGTACTTTCTATAATTTTTCATTATTTTTAATGCTTAAAAATTAATTTTCTTGCATCTTAAATGTTTAAATATTTATTAATTACCCCTTTAAATTATTTTGTGATGACTTAATTATCCAAATTTACGGTTTACACTCACATATATACTTTATAACATTTTTACTTCATTTTCTATACTTACGTTTGCATATTTTGAACTACTTATGCATTTTTGCAATAATAGCCTATATTTTACTATAAATTGCATTTCGTCATTTTATTCAAGGTCAAAATAATTTTTATAACCTTCATCCATTATTTTAAAATGTCAAGTTACATAAACATTATTTTTTATATTTATTTAACTATTTTATTAATTTCTTTCCTTGATTTCTTGTATTTAAAATCTAGCCCAATCCTAAACCAATTTTGGGACAAAATTAATGGCCCAAACACCCCAAATCCCTAGCCCAGTTCTTAGAGCCCAAAGAAACTAACCCCATTAATCCACCCAGTCAGTACTGGTTCAATTGACCCGCCCCGCTTCTCCGCTAATCCTGGCTGTTGATCTCAAATGATCAACGGCCCACAGCCACTCCCCCCTTTTTAATTACTCTCACCCAAACCCTAACGCCTATGCTCACGAGACAGCCGCCCCTAAATCCTCTCATCATCTCCCGTTTCTCTGGCAAACCCTAGCCGCCCCCATTCAAACCCCAGCCCTAATCCGATATCCAAATTAAATCTTCCATACCCCCTTTCCTTTTTTTGCTCACACGATGGTTCTTACCATTTCCCCAATGTTAAAATTTTTGGTACTCGATTATTTATGGATGCTAAGTCATTGGGTGTTCGTTCAACTCCGGTTCTATACTATCCTCATATTTATGACCTGATACACTCACTACCAGATCATTATGGTTCTGATTCAGTGAGATCTATTACTATTTTTTTTCTCCGTCTTGAAATAGGGTTCGGTTGATTTCTCCAAAATTGATTCCAAATCGATTTTGCGTGCTATTCTTTTCCTTTTTATGTTTAATTGACTGGTTTTCCTTGTTTGTGTGGTTACTTTTGTTACTATATAAACCCCCCTTTCTCGTTCCCCTTTAAGGCTCTCAGTGATTCATTACTTAACTACTGTTACCACTACTCTGATTCTTCTATACTTTCTGCACTCTTGGCTCTTGGCCGGCTGAAAGCCAAGGCCACCGAATTTCAATTAACTGACCTTCTCAGTGCGAGCACTGCCCGTGGTTCATCTGAAACCCTTGGGAACTCTAACGCACTGAGTTTTGGGTTCTGCTGCTCTCTGTACTGTCAATGATTGAAGTATTGTTAGAATTATTCTTCTTGTTTACCTGTTTGTTAATTCACAATTGGTATTGTTGGAATCTATATGCTACAGTGTTACCCCCATCATTTTATGACTTAGAACTTTTCTAGCATCTAAACTTGTCCAACTTTTGAGTTTGATGTATGCCTATTGTATGTGTTCAACATGAATGATTCTTGCTACCTTAAGCATGCCCAACCTAGTGTGTTTTTGTGTGTTTGAATGTTTATACCTACCACTAATCCTTAGTTTATCTCCCTTCCTTGTTCTGTATCTTTGTGATAAATAACCTCATGTGTTCTAATTCCTGTTGGATCATTCATGTGTACTTAATACTATACAAGAGTTATTTCTTAGCCATGTTGTTAGCCAGACGTATTGCCCTGTTAATTGTGAACTTTAAGGTTTCCTGCCTGACTTAATCGCATGTTGTCTAGTACTCCCTATGATTTACAAGGTGAAAGTGCAACATCCAGTTTTCCTCTCATATGTAATCTAATAGTCTAGTTTTTTATGTATCCTTGCATACTAAATTCTAGTGTTGCTTAAGCCTTTTGTTCAATGACTGGTACTTTGCATTTTAAAATTAAGGTTTCTTTGTAGACCATGTCCACCAACTTGTTTGGTTATGCTATTTTTATTTGTTTTTCATGTCAGACATCCTTATGTGAGGACTATTTTCTATTGGTTTTCTGTCTATGGTTTTATTAGACTCTCATGTTTAAAATCTCATGACTAAGTTCTTTATTCTAATTCTGGACCATGTTTGCTTTGAAACTCTACTTAAAGTAGTATGCTATCTTGTGCTGGTCAATCCTGTCACCTTAGCTTTGTTCTCAAAGACTGCAAGCATGAACCTGCCTCATGTATGCCATATTAACTTGTCAATATACTTTAGTGAATGCTGCTGTTTGATACAACTTGGATATTCAGTGTGTAGACTCCAAAAGGTTATTTAATTAATCCAATGTGTAGTTTGTTACTTGCATGGTTAAGTTTAGCATCCGGCTGGATAAGTAAGTCATCCATTTGGGCCTAGTTTTGATCCATATGTGTTGTTGGAGTTGTACCTTGTAAGTGGCACACTCTGATGCCTTGGGTGAGCCTAGGATTTGAGTCTGCTGTTTGTGCAAAGAATGGGGTTGCTGAAGAGCCAGAAGTGTCACTGTGTTATTTTCTTTGGGCCTGTAACTGCTTATTGGGCCTGTATTTGCTTCAGCTTATAATTTGGTCATATTTGAAGCATGCATTCTTCCACTCGGGCCTATAACAAATTTTAGTAAACAACAACTGGGGATTGGTTAAAGTTGGGGGACTGGAATACTCTATCTTCGCATGAATGGGTAGAAAGCATGTCTATAGGGCTCTAATTGTTTATTTGCTTTCCATGTCCCACCTTTGGGAATTATCTGCAGAACGTGTCGATTAACTTGTCTATCCACTTAGAAAACATGATCTAGGGTTAATATTTCATTAAATTGCAAACATTAGTAAGTATGCCAATAAGGTCTGAAATTGGACTTGTTGCGCTTAGATATCATGCCTATAGGAACTCAATGCAATGACTGGAAATGTATTCTTTAACGTACTTCTTTCAATCATGTGACTCATCTAGATACCATGCCTATAGGATCTCGAATTGATTAATCAAAAACTGATATTGTTGTTGTTCTCTTCTTATTACATAGTTCGTCTAAAAATCATGCCTATAGGGACAAAAATGAGTAGTTCTGCGTTTTCAATGGCTTCACTACCCAGGCGCAAATCGTGTAGACATCATGTCTATAGGGTGCTGTCACTTGCCTAAAAATCATGCCTATAGGATCTTTAATAGGATCATGTGTTAAAATCAACCGCTTTGTCAAGACGATCTGCCTAGAAATACTGCCTATCAACTTTTGAATCATTCAAATCATGCCTATAGGTCTTGAACAATTTAATGTACCTTGACTCCAAGCCTGCCTATATATAGTTGCATGCCTAATAATCTTAACGTTATTAGCATAAGTTCATAAATGTCTGCGTGCATCTGTGTCTATATGAGGAGGAAAACTTGAAGCCCTTATGTGTTGATTATGTGTAGTGATATATGTTTTGAATGTGCGCTTGTTTATTCACTTTGGAGCATCCTAAGTAGAGTCTAGAACCACCTAATAGTAGGTCCAAAGCCTCTTGGACCATAGGCATTGGACAGGTAGTGCAAGCTTAGGACACGACTTAGAACTGAATTAGAGCGTCTTTAAGTAAGCAACTATAACATAGTAATCGGGTAGCAGGAGATGATAGTCTGTGCCCGTTGAATAATATGAGCAACCCCTACCTTAAGAGAGTGGCAAAGTATTATTTATGTAGCACGGGGTAATCCTTTAGGCTAAAAAACTTAGGAAACCCCCCCCCCCCCATTACATGTTTTCTATTCCAAGTTAGTTATCAAATTTAGAACAAGTGTACCTTGTTACCTCTAACGACTTGTATTGATTACCTATATAGTTTAATTGTTGTCAAATTTTCCTTCACACTTTTTCACAATAGAACCTTTAGATTCTTTGTCTTCCCTCGCTTGTATGACCACATAGGCCAATTATAATTTAATAATCCGCATAGTTTAAACTTCGGTCGGGACCTACAGTTATGGACCTCGAAGAGTTCCTAACACCTTCTCTTTGAGGTAATTACAGCTCTTACCCGATCTTTTGTGACATGGACAAGTTTTAACAGAGTTATTAGCAAATAGGTGCCCTAACACACCTCAAAATCGTTAGGTGGTGACTCTTGTCTTTTAATACCCATTTAAAAGAGTTGTCACATGTCGGAACCCTCTTTCGCGAGAAAACGGGGCGAGACAATGAGCAACCCCTACCCTAAGGGAGTTGCAAAGTATTATTTATGTTGCACGGGGTGATCCTTTAGGCTAAAGAACTTAGGATCCCCCTCCCCCCCCCCCC
>MCJB01019967.1:975-38046 GCA_002018475.1 Nicotiana obtusifolia
TTGTGGGTTTTGTACGATTACGAGAAGTGGGCCCCACTGGCAATTTTGAGTTAAATTTTGGATTTTTATCCGGAAAATTTGTAAATTCATATGGAATTAGTGTCTACTATGTGTATTGAGCGTATTAAATTATTTGTGACTAGATTTGAAGCCTTCGGACGCAAAGTTTCGAGGCAAAGGTTCGTCGGAACCTTGAATTCAGTTGCAAAGCGAGGTAAGTGGTTGTCCTAATCTTAGCTTGAGGGACTAGAAATCCTGTGCTAAATGTTAAATTACTTCTTGTTGAGAACAATGTATAGGTATGCTGACGAGTACCTATACATTAGTGTCGAGCATGACCGTGGGTCATATATTGATAAGTGTTGTGCAATTATTGTTCTAATTGCTAAATATTATCTGTGATTGTTGTTGTAATATAAGTGGGAGTGGATGGCACGCCTGCCACGAGATATTGTGAAATGAGGGCGGGTGGTACGCCTACCACATAAATTTATCAATATAATTGTTCCTCGTGATTACAGGTTGATGTATCTTTTATTCGGCATAATTTAGATTTTTAGACGGACTAGTTGAATAAGGAAGTGTTAGAAGTCAAAAAAAAGGGTTCCGAGTCTAAGTCATGGGTAGCGTCTTAGGAGTTCATTAGGAGTTTAAGGGATCCGGTGTCACAATAGTAGCGTCGAGTCTAGGTTTAATAAAATGATAATTGGGTTAGGAGGTTAATTGTAGAACTTTGACTGTAATTAAGTACTAACATTGATTGAGCTAAATAGGAGTCGAATATGGTTTGGTTATAGCTGATTTCCCCTTGGCCAGGATGATTGTTTGATGTTGTTTATTCCCTAATTGGGAAGTTGTTATGTTGCTTTGTTCCCTTGCCGGGACTTCTTGTGAATGTCGTGGTATTGTAATTGGGAGCGGGTGGCACGCCTGCCACAGGATATATATATTGTAAGTGGGAGCGGGTGGCACGCCTGCCACGGGATGTGATATATGTGGGAGCGGGTGGCACGCCTACCACAAGAGGTTACTGTAAGTGGGAACGGGTTGCACGCCTGCAACAAGAGGTTACGAAAGGTGAAGGTGGCTTGTATTTCATCTCATTGTGTTAAAGGCTAAATTGCAGTTTTCCTTCTTAATCGTTGATGATTCGTTTCTCTTTATTTGTCTGTTATTGCAATGTATGTTTTCTTTTCCCCGTTTAAATTTTTTATGTACTTCTAGTTTTCTGCTGTAGATACATATATGTTTATAACTAAATAGGTTTATCTGGAGTCTGGTCCTAGTCTCGTCATTACCTCACCGGGGTTAGGCCAGGCACTTACCAGCACATGGGGTCGGTTGTGCTGATACTACACTCTGCACTCTTTTGTGCAGATCCCATTGCCGCAGGCTTCGGATAGAAGAAAGCTTTCAGCCTTGTGATTATCAGGCGACCCAAGGTAGTACTGCAGACATTCGCAGATCTTGGCGTCCCATGTCCATTTCCTTTACCTGTTTCTTCCATGTAGTTCGGAAACAGTATTTTGTTATTTCTTTCAAAACCTTGTTTGTAGTAATCTTAGACAGTCTGTGAAACTGTGACATCAGTTCTTGGGTAGTTGTGAAAGAGATTTTATTTAAATTATTCTATATACTTCGCTCGTTAAATTATGTTGTTTGTTTATGGTTGGTATTAGTTGAATTGATCTCGAATGAAAACGTGGTAAATAATTCGGTTGATTGGCTTGTCTAGCTTTCACTAGTAGGCGCCATCACGACTCCCGAGGGTGGGAAATCCGGGTCGTGATATTATCCAAGGTCCGAAACACCACAAATAACAAAATATTCAAGAATCAACGACCAAAAACTATCTATCAACTTCCAAACTTTCCAACTTCGCCAAAAAACATCTGAATCATGCTTAAACATCCCGGATTCTAACCAAACTTTGCACACAAGTTTCATACAACAAAATACCTGTTCCAAGTAAAGAAACAACATACAGAGTTCGATATCATGAAAGTCAACTACCGGTCAAACTCAATAACTCTCCAATTCTTCAAATTGCCAACTTTCGGTAAATAGGCTAAAAACCTTTTGGAAACCTCCAAATTCGAATCCGAACATATTTCTAAGTCAAAAATCACAATATAAACCTATTGAAACTATCAAATCACCACTCTGATGTTGTTTACACAAAAGTCAAACCTTGGTCACTCTCCCAATTTCTTTCAAAAATAAAACTAAGTGATCCAATTCACTCCTGAAACCCATGAAAGCCAAACCACCCATCTCTACAGGTCACAAACATTAAATACATATATAGGAAATATCAAATAGGGGAACGGGACTAAAATACACAAAACAACCGACTGGATGCTTACATTCTCCCCCTGTTAAACAAATATTTATCCTTGAACAGGTTTAGAAGTGTACCTGAATTACTGAAAAGATGTGGATATCTGCTCTGAATATCTAAATCGGTCTCCCAAGTAGCCTCCTTCAACGGTTTACCTTTCCACTGAACCATCACGGATGCAATATCTATATATCTCAGCTTCTGAACCTGTCTATCCAGAATGGCCACCGGTTCTTCATTGTAAGCTAGATTCTCATTCAACTGCACCGAACTGAAATCCAACACATATGACTGCTCTTCATGATACTTTCGAAGCATGGAATGTAAAACACCGGATGTACTCCCGACAATCTAGGTGTTGAAGCAAGTCTATAAGCCATCTCACCACTATTTCCAAGACCTCAAATGGACCACTATACCGAGGATTCAACTTGCTCTTCTTCCTAAATCTCATCACGCCTTTCATAGGTAAAACTCTAAGAAGAAACTTCTCGCCCTGAAAGCCATATCATGAACCTTCTTATCAACATAACCTTTCTACCTGGAATGCGCTGTATGCAACCATCTAAATCAATGTCATCTTCTCCAAAGCATCACGAACTAGATCTGTGCCCAATAACCTAGCATCACCAGGCTTGAACCAACCAACTGGAGAATGACATCGCCTCCTATATAACGCCTCACACAGAGCCATCTGGATACTAGAGTGGTACTGTTGTTGTAAACAAACTCTGCTAATGGTAGAAACTAATCCCATTTGCCTCCAAAATCAATAACACAGGCCCTCAATATATCCTACAATATCTTAATGGTCCGCTATGACTGCTATCCTTGTGAGGATAAAATACAATACTCGGCTCCACCTGCGTGCCCAACACACGCTGAACAGCTCTCCAAAAGTGCGATGTAAACTATGTGTCACGCTCTAAGATGATAGAAACATGCGCAGCATGCAATTGGACAATCTCTCTGATGTAGATCTGAGCCAACCACTTTGAAGTGTAAGAAGTCATAACCGGAATGAAATGCACAGACTTGGTCAACCAATCAATAAAGACACAAATGGCTTCAAACTTCCTCTCATTTTGTGGCAAACCTACCACAAAGTCCATAGTAATTCGCTCCATTTCTACTCCGGTATATCAATATTCTGAAGCAAACCACCTGGTATTTGATGCTCGTACTTAACCTTTTGATATTCAAATAACATGAAACATGTCCAACAATGTCATTATACATCCTTCTCCACCAATAATGTTGCTTCATATCACGATACATCTCCATAGCACCTAGATGAATAGAATAATGTGAACTATAATCCTCCTCAATAATCAACTCTCTCAAGCCATCGACATTAGGAGCACAAATCCAACCCTAAAGTCACAATACACCATCATCACAATTAGTCACCTCCTTAGCACCACCTCGCTGCACCATGTACTTAAGGACAAGCATATGGGGATCATCATACTGGCGAGCCTTATTATGCTCAAATAAGGACTATTCTGAAACACAAGCAAAGACTCTGCTAGGATCAGAGATATCCAATCTCACCATCTGTTGGCCAACATCTGAATATCCATAGCTAAAGGCCTCTCCATAGCTGGAATAAACACCAAACTCCCCATACTCTCCGCTTCTTACTCAAGGCGTCCATTACCACATTTTCTTTCCTTGTATAATACAAGAAAGTGATATCATAATCCTTTAATAACTCCAACCACCTCCACTGCCTCAAATTCAAGTCCTTTTGCTAAAACATATAAAGAAGACTCCAATGATCAGTGTAAACCTCGCAAGACATGCCATATAAGTAGTGCCTCCAAATCTTGAGCGCGAGCATAATAGCAGCTAACTCCAAATCAGGAACCGTATAATTCTTCTCATGGGGCTTCAACTGGCATGATGCATAGGCAATCACCCTACCTTCCTACATCAACATACAACCAAGGCCAACGAGAGAAGCATCACAATAGATAGTATACATCCCCGATCCTGAAGGCGATACCAAAATTAGAGTTGTAGTCAAAGCAGTCTTGAACTTCTGGAAGCTCTCCTCACAATTGTCAGATCATCTTGACGGAGCTCCCTTCTGATTCAACTTGGTTAACGAAACGGCAACAAACGAGAACCGCTCCACAAAGTGACGATAGTAGCCAGCCAAACCCGAGAAACTCCTAATCTCAGTAGCGATAGAAGATCTGAGCCAACTATGAACTGCCTTAATCTTCTTCGGATCCACTTTGATCCCATCATTAGACACCACATGACCAAAAATTTCCACTGAATCCAACCAAAACTCACACTTGGAGAACTTAGAATATAACTTCTTCTCCCTCAGAAACTGAAGTACGATCCTCAAATGTTGTTCTTGCTTGTGCCTACTAAGGGAATATACCGAGATATCATCAATGAACATAATAACAAAACAATCCAAATAAATCTAGAACACTATGTTCATCAAATGCATGAAAGCTACTGGGCCATTACTCAACCCAAAAAACAACACCAAAAACTCATAATGCCCATAACGAGTCCTGAAAGCCATCTTAAGAATGTCGGAAGCCTTAATCTTCAACTGATGATACCCCTATCTCAAGTCAATCTTTGAGAAAACTCTGTCACCCTGAAGCTGATCCAGCAAATCATCATTACGAGAAAATATATACTTGTTCTTGATGGTAACCTATTTCAATTGCTTATAGTCAACGCACATCCTCATGGAACCATCCTTCAACATCAGTACACCCCAAGAAAAACATACGGCCCACTGATTTTCTTATCCAACAACTCATGCAACTGCTCCTTCAACTCCCTTAACTTAGTTAGAGCCATGCGACATGGTGGAATAGATATAGTCTAAGTAACCAGCACCAAATCAATCACAAAATCAATACCCCTATCGAGTGGCATGCTCGGTAAGTCTGCAGGAAACACATCTAGAAACTCCCTCGCTAATGGAGTTGTATCGACAGCAGAAATATCAACACTAACATCTCTAACAAAGGGTAGGTACACCAAATATCCCTTATCAATCATCCATTGAGTCTTCATGAGGGAAATCACTCTACTTATAGAACTACCCAGTGAACCTATCCACTACAATCTCAGTATGCCTGGCATAGCCAATGTCACGATCTTAACATGACAATCCAGAACAACATGATACGTAGATAACCAATCCATACCCAATATCACCTTTATATTCACCATATATAATAATAACAGGTCCACCCTCGTCTCATAACTACAAATAGTGACCATACAAGATTGATAGACTCGATCCACAATTATAGAATCCCCCATCGATGTGGACACATAAACAGGAATATCAAAAGAATCACGTGGCATATACAGCAGAGAAGCATAATATGATGACACATAAGAATAAGTTGAACCAGGGTCAAATAATACTGAAGCATCTTTGTGGAATACTGAAACAATACCTGTGATCATCGCATCTAAAGCTACTACCTCTAGCCTCCCCCGAAATGCATAACAATGGGCATGTCCTCCACCTGGCTGACCTCTCCCTCTAAAACGGCATCGAACAGACTAGGCTCCAACCATAAATAGGTGTACGAGTGGTGTAGCTACTAGTGGTGGAACCATAGACTAGTGCCTTGACGTGGTACGCTACTCAGAAGCATGGGACAATCCCTCTTGGTATAACTCAAGTCTCCACACTCAAAGAAACCCCTCCTCTTATGAGGTTGGCTCTATGACTGTTCCTGAGAACCTGAATATCCGCCTTAAGAAACCTGAGCAGATGGAGCATAATATGAATTCTCTCTTAGCAGTGTGCTGAAAGATGACTGGCCTGGGTGAGCACTATATGAACCGTGGCTAACTTGAGAACCACAATGTACCTGCTGGACTGACTTAATAAGCCTGAAAGGACAGCCTCTATCGTGATGCACCTGGCCTCCAGATTAGGCACCACCAGAACCACTTGAACCACGGGACCTCTTAGAGTTCCGCTCCTCTCTCTTCTGCCTGCGAATACACTCTAAGCTTCTAGAAATCTCCAAAACCTAATGAAAATTAGTATCAGTCTCGGCCTCTTGGGCCATCCCATGTCGAATACCAAAATTGAGGCCCTTAATGAACCTCTTAACCCTCTCTCTCTCTCTCTCTCTCTCTCTCTCTCTCTCTCTCTCTTAGTAGGTAACAAGAACACAACATGATGTGCCAGTTCTATGAACCTCATTTCGTACTGAGTCACAATTATAGCCTTCTAGCGGAGATGCTCGAACTCACTAAGTAGCTCATCCCTACAAGCCTATGGAATAAACTTCTCCCCAAGAAGAGAAATAGAAATAAGACCATGTGAGTGGTGTCGCGTTAGCTGGCCTACTTAACTCATAAGCCTACCAATGTTGTCAGTGTCAGTTGGAAAGTGATGAAATCAACCTTGATTGAGTCCACCAGACCCAAACTACGCAAAACCCAATGACATAAATCAAGAAAATCATGTGCATCCTCAGCAGGCTCTCCACTAAAATGGGGAGGATGAAGTCTTTAAAACCTCTCCAGCCTCTTATGCTCCGCCCTATTCAAGGTTGGCCTAATCTCGAGCTGAACTGCAATTATTGGCTACCCCGACAAAACCCCTGGTGTCTGGTAACCATGAGCTAGCTGCTCTGGTGCATGTACGGCAGGAGTATGTAAACTCGCATACACTCTCAGGATATGAGCCAAAGTCTCCTGAAATTGAGATGTAGCAGTAGATTCCTCAAGTGCCTAAGCTGGTCCTACTGGCTTAACATGATCAAGAAACTGCTCCTCAAAGGGAGATACTGGTGGCTCTATAGTGGTCGTTCTAGTAGGTCCTCTAATTACGTGTGTGCTTCACCAATGCCTCTGCCTCGACCCCATCCTCTCGCGACTCTGGCCTGGGTACTAGCGTCTGCTTAGCTACTCTAGAAGAACATGTCCTCACCATCTGTGAGATAATAGAAGAGCAAAGATTCAATCTTCGAAATAAGCAAACCTATAGAATAGAAAATGAAAGAAAGAGAAGTTTTCCTACCAGTCCTAGAGCCATTCGAAGATAAGTATAGACCCTTCCTACCGATCCGCAAGACTCTACTGGACTTGCTCATGACTCGTGAGACTTAAGCATCCTAGGACTTTGATACGAAGATGTTACGATCCAAAACCACCACCGGTCGTGATGGCGCCTAACCCACTTGCTAGGTAAGCCAATCATAAAACAAGAGAGAAATTAATAACAAATAGATAATAAATAAGTTTGAAAGTCATATAAACTTTGGATAAATCCCAATAAATATAACACATCCCCAGAAATTCGTAATACGGAGTCACGAGCTCTAAAATATGAATATAAGTTTGCTAATACAATACAATATCTAAAAAAAATAGTAATAAAAGAATAGAAGGAGACGCTAGGGACCACAATCAGGATGCAGCTCTACCTCGAGTCTCCACAACAACAGTTACAACTCTTGATTCTCAACTGGGTCCAACTCCTACATCTACACAATTAACTGCAGATTGTAGTATGAGTACAACCGACCCCATATACTCGGTAAGTATCATGACTAACCTCAGCAAGGTAGTGGCGAAAGTGGCCAATTGATACTCACTATCAAGCCTGTATAGTTCATGAATATATATGTACACAACAACAGTACCGAAATCTAAGCACAAGGTACATATACGACCAAAGGTGCGCATAGAGAAGATATAAACAAGCATCGCAATCAAGCTAACAGTTCAGCATATAGAGAGATATGCATCAAGTTACGTAGATTTGCCATATAGCAAAGATATGTACCATGAATCATTTTATCAATTAAATTAGCATATAGAGAAAATATGCATAAAGAAATGCACATATTCTGAGGCTAGCATATAGAGAAGATATGTGGTAAAAAGCATGTATTTATCTAAGGAGTTTGCATATAGAGAAGATACACAAAGTCCACAGACTGATTATTTTCCATAATCTGCATGTACATCATAAAGGAGAAACATGAGAGGACGACCCTAAGAGGATGGATCCTTATCCACACACTGCATAGATAACTCATGTGCCATAACTATAACAACCGCACAAACAACTCACGTGCTATCAATCCAGTTCATCTTAAAGAAAGCATAGACAAAAACTACACATATACAAGCAACGGATATCAAATCATATACTCATGGATTGAGGAAAATAACATGCTAAGGTGTATGCAATTGTGAAGTTTACAACTATAACTCAAATTAGGAGGGTACACCAAACAATAACGAGTATCATGTCAAACAGGAAATCAAGTCTATATATAGTCTCTAGCATGATTCAAGAAATTCACACAATCATAAAAACATTAAAAATATGGATCATAGGAAGCACACAGTCTAAACAAAGCATAATAAAATCTTGATGTCTAATCTGGTCAAAATAATGCATAGTACTCGCATATACGCTCGTCACCTCGCATATACGTCACTTTTTACAAATTTCAGTTAGCCAACTACGGTCACCTCCAAAGAGGTATTCCCTCATAAAACGATCAGGCAAGATATTTACCTTAATCGAACAATAGCAATACTCTAAGAACGCCTTCCCTCCCAAATCGGCCTTCAAAAGGCGCAAATACAACTCAATAACTTCAAAAAAAGGCATAGGAATAAATTCTCAACAATAAAGCTTTAATCCTTAATCAAATCTTCAAAATTCAACAAAAGCCAACCCATGCCCACATAGTCAAAACCCGAGTCAAGGGTTAGATCCCGACTACCTATAATCCTACGAGCCCAAATATGTGTTTGGTTTTATCCAAGTCCAAATCTTATCTCCAAATCTCAAATTTCACTCTCTTAGGTTGTATAAAAAACCCAAATTATACCTCAAAAATATATGTTTTAGGTATTAACAATCCATGTAGATTCTTGAAATAATTCTATAAATTTGTAGAAATTACATACCCAAAGTCTTGTATGAAATTTTTCAAGCAAAATCGCCTCTTTTTACATTTAGGGTTCAAAATATAAGAGAATGAGAAAAATCCCGATATACAACACTTAAGTTATATCCCCAGCAATTTCGCATCTACAAACTCACTTCTGAGACAAAAGCTCGCATCTGCGAGACTCCTTCTCTCTGACTCACCTCGCACCAGTGACAAGGCCATCGCTTCTGCGGAGCCGCAGGTGTGTAAAACATATCGCAGGCACGCTACCGCATCTGTGAGGCACCCTCCGTAGAGGAAATCTCCCAGAGCCAAGCCTTCTTTTGCTTCTACGCACTGATCACCGCAGGTGCGATATTGCACCTGCACACCAAACTCCTCAAGTACGATACATCAATACCAGCAACACCAACTAACTTCAAAATGATCTGGAATCATCCCAAGATGCACCCGAGCCTTCTGGGACCCCATCCAATCATACCAACAAGTCCAAACACCTAACTCAAACTTATCTATAGGTCCAAAACACCAAAAGTAACAACAAAGTCAATAATCAATGACCAACTTCCAAACTTCCTAACTTCGCTAAAACAAGTCTAAATCATGCCTAAATATTTGGTTCTAACAAAACTTTGCACAAACGTTTCTTACAACAAAACAAACCTACTCCAACTTCTGGAATAATATACAGAGTCTGACATCAACAAAGTCAACCATCGCTCAAACTCAATAAATCTCCAATTCTTGAAATTGCCAACTTTCAGCAAATAGGCTCAAAACCATCTAGAAACCTCCAAATCTAATTTCAAACATACGTCTAAGTCCAAAATTACCATACCAACTTATTGGAACCATCAAATCACCATTCTAAGGTAGTTTACACAAAAGTCAAACCTTGATCACTCTCCCAACTTAAGGCTTCCAAAAATAAAATAGAGTATTCTAATTCACTCCCGAATCCCATGAAAGACAAACCTCATTCCCCCAAGTTACAAAATATCAAATACACATACCAAAAATAGTAAATAGGGGAACAAGGTTCAAATACATAAAATGACTGATCGGGTCATTACATTTACGAAATGTTAAGTTAAATGATTAGCCATAACCATCTCATGTTCATGTTATTATTCATCATATTTTATTATTATGTCCTGCTGCATCTTTATCACATCATTTCATATGCACATACATGAGTTACAGAGTTGGTTTTTGAGAAATGTTGAGGCTTTTTCGCTAAGAACATTTTGAGCAGATATGGATATGGAATATGAATTATTGATTATGATTAGATTCGGATACACGGAATGGCTCTTGGATATGAATTCGTCCCTTCGGAGTTAGGTGATTACCTATGTTACTTTGGGCCCTGTGAGCACAGGCACCCAGATTAGTTCTTAGTTTGGACACTTGGCCAGTATCAGGCACATGGATTTTTGCTATGAGATATTGAGAGTGGATTACGAGCATGCATTTTCATCTTAGGTTCATCTAGTATCTTTTATATAAATGTTGATTTGACTCATATCATGATTATGAAAATAATTGAGGTATCTGACTTTTTGATTTATCTCCTTTGCTTGAAAAGGAATACCTTTATCTTTCACACCTATTTGATGACACCTTTTCTTATTCTTTGCTCTATTTATTCTTTGACTGTTTATTTATTTATTAGTAGGTGTCAGTATCGACCCCTCGTCACTACTTCTTTTAAGCTAGAATTGATACTTATTGAATACCGTGGTTTTGTGCACATATTACACTTCAACATATTTTTGTGTAGATTTAGAGGCCGGTACTAGTAGTAGCCACCTAGGAGCTTGCAACAGAGGCTTCATGGTGAGCTTCGATCGGTAGCACATAAAATCCCCTTTCATTGATTTATCTATTCTCTGTGTATGTACTTATTCCCATATAGATGTTGTTATTTGGTTGATAAGGTTTACTATTTATTAGATGCTTATGACATTGTGACATTGGGTTTTTGGCATTGTTAGACAGTTCTAGTCGTGTTTAGACCCAATCTTATACATTTGTATTTATGCTATTGGTTATGAGACTATGTAGGCTTTCTTATTAATATCATAATTATGTTAATGGCTTAATAATTAGTTTCAATTACTATTATTATGTGTTGGCTTTCCTAGTAAGAAGATTAGGCGCCATCACGACATTTGATGGGAATTTGGGTCAAAGGCTATTCAGATCCTTAAGGATATGTTGAGATTTTGTGTCATTGATTTTGGAGGCCAGTGGGATTAGTTTCTATCATTAGAGGAGTTTGCATACAACAACAACTACCACTCTAGTATTGAGATGGCTTCTTATGAGGCCTTATATTAGAGACGATGTCATTCTCTAGTTGGTTGGTTTGTACGCTAGGTTATTGGGTATGAATCTGGTTTCCGATGCTTTAGAGAAGTTAAATTTAATTCAGGAGTGACTTCGTTCAGCGCAATCCAGGCAGAAGAGTTATGCTAATAGGAAGGTTCGTGATGTGGCCATCATGGAGGGTGAGAAGGTTCTTCTTAGAGTTTAGCCTATGATGGGCATAATGAGATATGGGAGGAAGTCCAAGTTGATCCCTCGGTACATTGATCCATTTGAGGTTCTTAAGAGCGTTGGTAAGGTGGCTTACAAGCTTGCTTTAGTACCAAGTTTGTTGGAAGTTCATCCGGTATTTCAAGTTTTCATGATTCGAAAGTACTATGGAGAGAAGTCACATGTGCTTGATTTTAGTTCAGTGCAATTGGATGAGAATATGGCGTATGAAGAAGAGCCGGTGGCCATTTTGGAGAGGCGAGTTCAGAAATTGATATCAAAAGAGATTGCATCGGTGAAGGTTCAGGGGAGAGGTCAACTAGTCAAGGCAGGAACTTGGGAGATAGAGCATGATATGCGGAACAAATATCCTCATCTTTTTTATATTCCAGCTATGATTCTAAACCCATTCGAGGACGAAAGTTTGCATAAAAAAGGGAGAACATAATGAAACAATTGGTCATTTTGTATTTGGGCCCCATTTTGTCTATTTGATGTTTCCCCTATGTTTACTTATTATTTTGATGACTTGAGGGAATGGTTGATTTAGTTACGGGAAGGATCGAGAGTGAGTAGGAACACTTAGTCTCATTTTGAAAGTTTAAGTTGCTAGAGTAGACCAAGGTTTGACTTTTGAGTAAATGGTCTCAGATTGGTGATTTGATAGTTCTGGTAGGTTCATATGGTAATTTTGGACTTCAGCGATATTTGGATTTGAATTCGGAGGTCCCTAGAAAGTTTTGGCTCTATTTGCCGAAAGTTTGGCAATTTTAAGAACTTAGAGAGTTCATAAGTATGACCAAGAGCTTATTTTGATGTTATTGCTTATTTTATTTTCCTACTTTTGGAGCTTATTTTGAGGAGTTGAAGCTAGTTTTTCACACACAAGCTTTGGGTAAGTGATTCTATACTAAATCTGTGAATTTTACGAGGAACTAACACTAGATTTAACATCAAAACAATGATTTGAACAGGAGAATTTGGGGGATTCGTCTATATTTTAAGATAGTGTATTTTGGGGATTTGAGGGCCGATTTGGACTCAATTTTTGAATCTAATCACATATTTGGACTCGTAGGGGTTATGGATAGTCGGGATCTATCCCTTGACTTGGGTTTTGACCATTAGAGCTGGGTTAATTTTTGGGATTTGATTAAATATTAGAACTTTATTGTTTGGGGTTGATTTATATTGTACTATTTGACTTTATTTAGTAATATTTGACAAGATTAAAGTCATTTAGAGGTAGATTTGAAGGAAAAAAACTATTTTAGAAGGTTGAGGTATTCTCAGGTGGAGGTAAATCTCTTGTTTATCCTTGTAACAGAAAATTCTCCCTATAGATGATTTATTTGCTAATCGTTGTTTGAGTTAGGTGCTTTGTATGTGCGAGGTGATGAGCGTATATGCGTATCTAGGTTATTGTGATGCCCATGATAGAGGGCGAGCTGATGAGGGCGGATCAAGCACGACTGGCTGACTTCTAGGCTGGCAAGCTTCTGAAGAAGGGATACTTATATCACCTTAGGCGAATCCCACATTGGAATGGGAGAGAAAAGTGAAGAGCTATATAAGGAATGGCACAAGTTTACATGGTATGCGAGCTTTTGGGGCTCGAGGTGGTGTAGCCCAAAAAGACAAATCCCTGCGAACCTAGGCCCAAAGCGGACAATACGTGCAATAGGCTTGGATAATATGGTATCAGAGCCGAATCTCCCTGAGTATGATGGTAGGGAAAACCTCAATGAGGACGCTGAGTCCCAATTGGGGGTGAATGTGATGCCCATGATGGAGGGCAGGCTGATGAGGACGGGTCAAGCAAGACTGTCAGGCTTCTAGGCTGGCAAGCTTCTGAAGAAGTGGTGCACATGTCACCTTAGGCAAATCCCACATCGGAATGGGAGAGGAAAGTAAAGAGCTATATAAGGAACGACACAAGTTTACATGGTACGGGCGTTGTTGGGTCTCGAGGTGACGTAGCCCAAAAGGATAAATTCGTGCAGGACTAGGCCTAAAGCGGACAATACGTGCCATAAGCTTGGATCGTGACAATTGTGACCTTAGCCAGACAGGGTTAGGCTTATAATTTACCTTATTCTGTTTTTGAGAATTGTTTATTCTTGTTTCATTGATTCTATGATTATGTGATGAAATTATCTATGATTAGAAATCATGTTTAGAGTTTTGGCTTGATGATTTGTCGTCATCATCTTCTAGCTTTACCTGACTTATGATTTAGTGATTACTGGCCCTTGTTGTTCATGATCGATATCATGATCGGACTTAAGAATATTAAATGAACATATTGAATTGTTATGAAATTTATGTTACATGATTACCATAACCATCTCATATTCATATTATTATTCATCCCATTTTCTTATTATGTCATGTACATCTTTATCACATTATCTCATATGCACATGATGGAGAGTTGGTTATTTAGTAAGTTAAGAATTTTGCCACTAAGGACATTGTGAGCGGATATGAATATGGATTATGGATTATTGATTATGATAGGATCGAACTGCATGCTGCAACAACACTTGGATATGGATTAGTCCTTCCGGAATCAAGTAATTATCCATTGGATCCTGTGACCATAGACACTCAGATTGGTGCTTAGTTTGGACACTTAGGAATGTGCATTCAGTCAATTCGGATGATATTTGGTTTGTTAGGTACAATTTATTAGGTTTTTATTTAAAAAAGGACCACGAAAAAACTAAAACTACATTATTATAGATCACTTTTTCTTTCTCTATTTTTTTAAAATGTATCGAGCAAAATTAGAAGAAAAATGGGAAGAGAATGCCAGGAAATCAAGCAACTTATTCAATCAACTGGATTATTGGTTAAAAATATATTCCAAAATTTGTGTATTCTTTATTTGGATTTAACTTAACTTTAAATTTCACCTCAATTTATGTTTAATAACATGCGTTCGGTCCTTTTCGAAAGTATGTTCGAGTCGGCAAGATAGAGAGAGAACGAGTTGCACAACAATGAATTGAGAAATACAAAAGAAGAAACAAAAGGCAAAAAGAAGGGAAGACTGGCCAACCATAAATAAATACAATTTTCTTTAACATAAAAAGACAAATATTCAAGGCTCAAAAACATTGATTCCTCTTTATTAATTTATGTGTCATACTTTTCTTTTAAGTTTCTCCCAAACGAATATTATACTTCCAATTTAGAAATAATTTAACTTCAAACTTCCTATTTTACCCTTAGTGAGATGATTTACAATCACACAAATATTTTTGATTAATTCTAGACCATAAATTTTAAATACCTTTCTTTCTTTCTTAAATTTTATGATGAATCAAACACCATCACATAAATGGAGACGAAAGAAGTAGTAAAATAAATAAAGAAGGATTCTAGCAAATGAAAAAGAACAGTGAGGATATTTTCCTTAAATTGGGATTCAAACTCCGGAAATCCCATGCGCAACCAAGTACCAACAATTGAACCTCCACCACTTTAATTTTTACAAATGGGTAAAAATTATTTATACCCCTTAATTATGCTGAGAGGTTTTTACTAAAACTGGATATGGGTCATGGATCTTTACATAAGTTAATTTTTTGAAAGAGTAAGTGCTTTAACTTGAGCCAATAAGAAATTGACACGTAATAATTAAATAAATATTTTTTAATTATGAATGGGCCGTTAGTCATAAGGGTAAAATTGAGATAAAAAAAAAAGCTCAATTTTAGCTCACCAAAGGGTATTTTTGCCCCTCACCATATAGTTCATGGGTAGTTTGAATCCTTTTTCGTTTATAATTTGATAGATTTAAATTGTAATTTATAATGATGTCTAACAAAATTTTAAATATAAGTAAAACAATAACATAGCATATATATAATTATAAATGTATTCCATAGAGGAGAATTCCAAATGCCAAAATAGATAGTGTGAAGGGTAAAGGGGAAAGAATAACAGTTGTTCAAAGTTGAGAAGGGAGTTTGATTGTTAAAGTAAAATTAGTGATGTAAATAATTTTCACCATTTACAAATGGAGGTGTCAAGAGTCATATTTATTCGCTCAGTTTCAATTTCTGTGAATGTATTTGACTGAAAATAAAGTTTAAAGAAAGAATTAAAAAAGATTAAAATTTATGGTTTAAAATAGTGCTACAGACATTTCTGTAGCTATAGCTATCTCATAAAAAGGTAAAAAAGGAAGATTAAGCTAAATTATTTTTAATTATGGAAAGGTACTAATTTTTTAAATAGATTAAAAAAGGAAGATGTGTCACATAAATTAAATAAGAAAAAAATCACAAATAGCCTGATTTACAACTGCTAATTGAAAAATAGCCACGGTTTCTAAAGTAATCAAAATTTAGTCACTTTTTTCATGTAAAAATAAAATCTGAAAAAAAAAACCCTTAAAATCCGAAAAAATTCCAGCGTAATGTTGATCAAATAAGGGTGTGTTATTTTTAGAGAGAGAGAGGCGACGGCACCGAAGAAGCTCATCGCGAGCCATGGCGACGCCGGCCGGTGCTCCGCCGGCTGGCGAACCTCCTCCTTTCACTTCACAACCTCCCACCAGAACTACAACTAGTCAACAACCCCTAGATTACAGCCGTCTCCTCAGACCTTCGACTCTAAACTCGCCCCCAATAATGAGCCCTAATTCGATAGTCCGAGTCGAGCCAATATCGTTCAAAAGAGCAACATTCTTGCAAGATCAGCCTTTTGTCAAGTTTACAGAGGCCGAAGTTGATCGAATGAACATAATTGAAGGCCTTCAATACGGTAATTGGTAAATTCTCTTATGGGTGGTCTGACATTCAAGAGCTGCATAGATTAATTCCTCCTCAGTGTGGAATTAAGGGTGATTGTAACATTGGATTGCTTAGAGATAGGCATGTGCTAATTTGATTGACGCTATGGCAAGACTTCATCAGCTTTACATCGAAGGCAGTATACTATCAGAAAGCAAAAGATGGATACGAGTATCAGATGAGAACTTTGATCTATGACGCCAAATTCAAAGAAAGAGAAGAAACATCCAAAGCAATGGCTTGGATTTCATTCCCTAATATGGTTCCTACTTACTTTGTTCAAGAATGTCTCTTTACTTTAGCCTCAACAGTTGGAAAGCCATTGCATGTAGATACGGTAACAATCAACAAAACCCGTCCAAGTTGTGCAAGAGTCAAGGTATTAGTTGATCTGGTAACTGAATTACCAAAGAAAGTCCATATGGATATTGAGAATGAAGCTACAGGGAGCATAAGAACTGAATGGGTTAAAGTTCAGTATGATTTCATACCCAAATACTGCAAACAGTGCAAGCTGCAGGGCCATGACATGTTAGAATGCTGGAAGCTTCATCCTGAATTGATGAATGAAAATTCTGTTGAGAAGCAGAAATTTAAGGAAAAGACAAAAGAAGCAGCACCTCTCAAGATCCTATCAAGTGGTAAAGTAGTTGGCAACACTGGTTTACAATGGAAGGAGGTCAATCGAACTCAAAGCAAAGACAAACATAGCAGATCAATCCAAAGGTAGATTGACATTAAAACCAGCTAATACAGATATGCAGAAAGTTCAGACAAACAACAACTTTGCAGCACTAGAAATGGAGCAGATCAGAGCCAATGAAGACAATCAACTGATTGTAATTGAAGAAGCAATGAGAGGAAGTACACATGCCTCAATGGCAGCACAGTTAACTTCAACTCCAGGTACTAGCAAGCCACTACAGATTTCTAAGACACAAGCAGAGGTAACTGGAAGTGGAAACAAAGCACTAGCTACAAAAATCAAAGAATCAACAGGACACTGGGTTAACAGGGCTTTTGTCAACAATGTCACAACAAACCAATCATGCCAAGAGATTCTGATACCTGAGGTGAATGAGGCTGACAGAATTCAACTCAGTGAAGGCAAGCTATGGAGTGAATAAGTAGAAGAAGGATCAGAAGAAGAAGTAGTACCACATGGCATGGGAAGTGATGAAGATTCAACTGATGAGGAAGAAGAACTAAATGTACAAAGTGTAAATGGAAAGGGAAAGCAACAAGGCAAAATAGAAGACCCTTAAATCAAGAATAATGATAAGGATGTTTCAATAGCCAACAATAAGATCACAAGATTGGAAGTGAGTCTGCCAACATTCTTACAAAGCCAAAGATCAAAGGTCCTATTGTTCAGACTTCTGGAGGAAAGGAAGTTAATAGTCAATCCATAGATAGACTAATGGAGAGCAGAAAGCTTACAGGGAAAATGATCAATCCACCTGATGAAGGCAGGATTACACAACACAATAGGGAGGTAGCTGCTACCTCACATGAAGACACTGCCAACAAGGGACAGTTGAGTCACATAACAAAGACCACAGGACTAATCCAAGCAGACACCAATACACAATTGACAGAACACAGAGGAGTTACTGAAAAGGAAGAACATATAACAGAAACAGGAAGGGATCTTGATGAGGAATCTACCACTCAAAACCTCATCAATGTGGCAAGACAAGCAAATATATCACCAAAGTTTATGGATGCAGGGAAATCATCCAAAAGAGGTAAGAAAAAGCAGGTCAAGGACTATCAAAGTGCAGTGTCAGGGGTCCAAACCAGGAGGATCCTATCTAAATCCCACACTCAATCATGAATGGAATCATGTGGAATATCAGGTCAGTCGAAACTCAGCAAGCTTTTGAGAGATTGATCAATATGCACAAACAGCACCACTTTCAATTCATTGGGATCATGGAACCTAAGCAGAAATTTAAAAAACTGGAGAGGTACAGAAGGAAGATTGGAATGCCTAAGTGCTATGACTATGTCTCAAACAAGATATGGGTATTTGTGAATGATGATCATGAAGTAGAGATAATAAATGACATGGAACAACAATTAACAATGCAACTGATAAACATGGAGTCACACTCTTCATTCATTGTCATTTTTGTCTATGCAAAATGTGATGCTACTAAAAGAATTGAGTTGTGGGATAGTCTGTACAATCTTGCCAGAGACATGTCAATGCCTTGTCTTGAAGGAGGTGACTTCAACGTGATATGGGATTAGGAAGAGAAGTTTGGAGGACTCCCAGTATCTCTAAATGTAGTTGAAGACTTTAGACACTGCATCAACACCTGCAATCTCTCTGAACTTGGCTTTAAGGGCAGCATATATACATGGTGGAATGGGATAGCAGAGGAAGATTGCATTTTCAAAAGGCTGGACAGATGCCTAGCTAACTGTGCACTCCAACAGTGGCTGCCACAATTCGAAGTCACTCACTTGCCAAAGATAGGGTCAGATCATTGTCCCATGCTACTAACATGTAACCAAAATACTACACCTACAAAGAAAGCTTTCAGATTCCTCAATTTCTGGATAAAACACCATTCTTTCAAAGATGTGGTAAAGGAACACTGGAAAGCAGACTTTATAGGGGATCATTTCCTGTTATTTAATCACAAATTGAAGAAGTTGAAAAGAGATGGAGTAAAGCAACATATGGAGACATCTTTCAACAGATAGCAAGCTTGGAGGAAGTGGTCAAAGTGCATGAAGCACAATTTGAACTGCAACCTACTGCACAGAACAGAACAAGGTTGCAAAGGGTACAGGCTGACTTGATCAGATATTTGACCTTAGAGGAGGAATTCTGGAAGCAAAAATCTGGTATGACATGGTTCACAGATAGAGACAGAAACACAAAGTTCTTTCATGCACAGGTGAATAGCAGAAGGAACAGATTACAGTTGAAGAGAATACAGGACAGTCAGGGCACATGGTTAGAAGAGAATGAAGAAATAGCAGAGGAACCAGTTAACTATTTCAAATCTCAGTTCCATGAGGCAAACATCCCTACAACATTCAGAATCCTGGACCATGTTCCTACATTGGTGGAAAGCACAGATAATGCTCTACTAATGCAGCAACCAACAAAGGAAGAAATCAAGCAAGCAGTGTTTGGACTTAATGCAGAAAGTGCCGGTGGACCTGATGGTTTCAATGGGAGTTTCTACCAATCATGCTGGGACATAATTGAGAAAGACATAGTGGATATGGTGAAAGCAGTCTTCAATGGACATACTCTTCCCAAGAGTATAACACACACAAACCTGGTGCTACTACCAAAAAATATGGAGGTACTGACCTTCTCAGATATGAGACCAATTAGTCTCAGCAACTTCAGCAATAAAATCTTCTCTAGAGTGATTCATGACAGAATGGTAAATATTTTACCAAAGCTAATCTCTGAAGAACAAGCATGTCTTGTAAAAGGCAGAAGCATAGTGGAAAATGTGTTGTTAACTCAAGAAATTATAACAGACATTCGTTTGAGAACTAAAGCAGGTCCAAATGTGGTACTCAAACTAGACATGACAAAAGCATATGATAGATTGTCATGGCTCTTCTTGACAAAGGTTCTGAGGAAGATGGGATTTGAGTAGAAATTCATTGGCATGATACATGGGATTGTGGCAAACAATTGGTACTATGTACTGATCAATGGAGAGCCACATGGATTCTTTAAATCCACAAGGGGAGTCAAGCAAGGTGACCCTCTGTCACCTGCCCTCTTTATACTGGCAGTAGAGGCTATGTCTAGAGGACTCAATGCTCTACACTGCAATCTGTATTTCTGCGGATTTGGATTGCCTAAATGGAGTCCCAAGATAAACCACTTAGCATATGCTGATGATACCATCATCTTTTCCTCATCAGATGCCACTTCACTACAGTAGATAATGGAAGTGCTGACTGATTATGAAAATGCTTCAGGCCAACTGATAAACAAGAACAAGTCTGCTGTCTATATGCATCATTCCACCTCAACACAGGTAAGTGACAAAGTGCAAAAAATCACAGGAATACTGAGGCAAGATTTCCCTTCTACTTACCTTGGATGTCCAGTCTTCTACAAGAGGAAGAAGATGGATTACTACCAAGGTCTCATACAAAAGGTGATGGATAAACTGCAAAACTGGAAAGGGAAACTACTCTCCATAGGGGAAAGGGCAGTGTTTATTACACATGTGTTACAAAGCATGCCTATACACCTCCTCTCTGCAGTAAACCCCCCAGCCTGTGTGATCAATAAACTACACAAGATAATTCACAATTCTTCTGGTGTAACTCTGTGGGAAATCCAAGCAGGCACTGGGCATCATGGAGCACCTTATGCTTGCCATGTGAGGAAGGTGGTGCACGTTTCAGATCTCTACATGACATGTCCACAGCATTGTTTTGCAAGCTATGATGGAACTTTAGAACAAAACCAAGTCTGTGGAGTGCATTTATGAGCCAAAAGTACTACAAAAAAGTCAATCCTATAATAGTACCATGGAGAGGTGGTTCTCACATATGGAGGAAAATGATTGACTACAGAAACATTATAGAACACCAAATATGTTGGCAACCTAAGATGGGATCTTCTCTATTCTGGTTTGAAAACTGGACTGGACTGGGAGCTTTATATTTTGTCACCCCACCTGATTTTATATGTGATGAAACTATACAAAACATTCAGGGTGTGGTGTACGAAGGCTATTGGGATGAGGAGAAGATCAAAGAGATACTGCCACTTGAACTTGCTGCACACATACTGGAGAACATTAAACCACCAGCCTCCACTGATGCACTTGATAAACCAATATGGATGCTAGAAACTAGTGGTGACTTCACTGTTAAATCAGCTTGGGAATATTTGAGAAAGAGGCAGCATCCTATAATGCTTACGAGAACATTTGGGTAAAAGGACTACCATTCAAGGTTGCTTTCTTCATGTGAAAATTATGGAGAAACAGAATACTACTTGATAACTTCTTCAAAAAACTGGGCAACCACATGGCCTCTAAATGTTGTTGCTGTGCAGAACCACAAGAAGAAATAAGACAACACCTTTTCTTTACTTCATATGCTGCAAAAAAAGTGTGGAGGTGTTTCCTTGGTTATGCAGGAATTGACATAAAGGGAATCACACTGCACCAAGAAGTGACCAAATGCTAGACTGCAGATGTGGTCAATCGACTGAAACCAATAATGCAGGTCTTACCTTCAGTGATTGTATGGTAGCTGTGGAAGAGAAGAAACAGTTATAGACATGGAGATGTAGTCACTATCAGTGGAGTAATCTACCAGATCAATTCTACTCTTCGACTACTAATCAAATTCAGAAAGCCAGGTATACACAACATCCCACATAAATGGCCATACATAATCACTGTGATGGAACAATATACTCCCACTCTGAAGTACACAACGGTACTTTGGGAATTGCCCAATCAAGGGTTAATTAAGGTTAACATAGATGGAGCCTCTAAAGGTAATCCAAGAAGAAGCTTCATTGGCTTCATATTGAGAGATGAGAAGGGAGATATCATATATGCATGAAGTAAAGAAATCCAAGAAGGCACAAACACAGAAGCTGAAGCACAGGCAATGGTAGAGGCCTTGAGATTCTGTGTTCACAATGATCACACCCTCATAGACCTTCACACTGACTCAATGATGCTATTGAAAAATATAAAGGGAGAATGGAGAGTGCCATGGTCCATTGATGAAACAGTTTCAGAGATCAAAGAATTAATGGCAAGATACAATATAACAGTAACACACACACTCAGAGAAGGCAACAAAGTGGCAGACCATCTGGCCAACTATGCTCTGGACATTGGACCTATGGAATGCTACTATTTTGATGATTTGGATTGACAAAGTAGAAGAGGATCATTGCTACAATTGCAATGTGTGATAGTAGCATTTCTAATGCTTAATCTATTGCAATTACAGCAAGTATCATGGATCCCCCTTGCTAGCATAAAACACAGCAACTCAGCAAGCACACAATTAAATAGCAGCATCATCATAGGAGCAGCAAGATGGACACCCCCTGTCACCATAAAGCACTGGTACTCAATCATTACACAACTTAGCAGAAATAACAACATGGACTGCCAGTCACATTTTTCCTGCAGCAACCACAACAGCCAAAAGCACACCCAACAGCCAATCAACAGAAGCATCATCCTGAAGATTATAGGACCACAAAGCACCCAAGTCAGCATGCAAAACAAAGACAATTGCCATATCATCAGAAGCAAACAAAATCCCAAAAAAGCAGCAACATAAATATCATTTTCACCACTGAACCCAGCACCCTACACAATACTGTAAGCGGCTGGAAATGGTCCAGATTATTGCTGCAGTTGCAAGGTGTGGTATTAGCACCCTTGGTGCTCAATCTGTTGCAACTACAGCAATCATCTTGGACATTCCCAGCTACATTGCAATACTCGAAACCTAACTTCACTCAACAACACATCAGCAATCCACAGAACCAACAACCATCACAGGAAACTGAAACACCAACAGACTATCATCAGAAGCAGCACAGTAGCAAGGATATACACAGGCATAAAGCACATCAGCAGCAGCTTCAAAACATAGAAACTCAGCCAACAAAGTATCAGCAGAAGAAGTACACATACAAGAGCAATAACAATCCAATTCAACCATCATGGATCCCTCCAGCACTCATATTTCATAGACATCCAATCAACACAAAGCAGCACGGGAGCAAGGATAAGCTCATACATAATTCAATGCAGCAGCAGCTTCAAGTTACAGAAACACAGACTCAAGCCCTCATAATTCACAAAACTCTATTAACTCAAAGCAACACAGAAACAAGGATTCACACAGACATAAAGCAAAACAGCAGCAGCTTCAAGACACAGCAGCAGAGTTAATAGAATACCAGCAGAAGAAACACTCAACCAGGAACAACAACAATCAGAGCATATCACTTTAAATCTCACTGACATTATACCTGAGTGTCCAGCCACAAGAACAAGCAGTACTCTCCCTCAGATGCAAAAATTCAAATAATCATCAACAGCAGCCTCATCCTATAGCACACACCATATCCAGCTTCAACAACAACAACTGGAAAATTGCCCAGCAAACAACACAAGCAACACTGATGTTCAGAAACAAGATACTTTTTGACAGCTATCTTCAACTTGACTTTTGTCAAACCAAAGTTGAAGATAGCTCATGCCCTTTTGTCACTCTTTTGCAACATCTTATAGATAGATATCAGAAGCACATAGTAGGGAGCAAATTCCCCTTTAACTTAGTAGAAATAGGAATACATGTCCTTTTTGTATAGCTGACCTAGAAGAAACTCACATTGTTTTCGTGCAGACGACTGTCTATTATCAAATAGACAACCGTTACATCATCTTAGGTCTAACCCCCCATTACTTTCTAGGTACAATTAGTCATCACTTTAGAATGACTAATAGTACAGGCATTCTCTTTTGGGAGGTAAGGTTTATGTCCCCCTCCATTGTTGTACTTTAATTTCAGTAATAAAAATATAAAAAAAATTCCAGCATAATATGTTGGAGTTCGAATTTTTTACATATGAAATTCCAGCATATAATGTGCTAAAATTTGAAAATTCGATGGAGTTTCAACATAATATACTAAAAGTTTATAGGCAGGAGCTTCAATGTCCAGCATATTATGTTGGAGCTTTTCGTGTGCTGGAGTTCCAACATAATATGCTAGAAGTTTATATGCAAGAGCTCCATAATCCAGCATATTATGCTGGAACTTTCCGTGTTTCATAAAAGTAGTGACTATTTTTTAATGACATTGCAAACATTGACTATTTTTTAGTTACCGGTCTGAAAACTAACTAGCCCGTGCTATTTTCACAAATTAATATGGATGGGGTAAAAATTTTGACAACTCTTACATATACACACATTATTTCCAAGTTCACGATTATTGGTGCACCCCAACTTCTATAAGTGTGTCCGCCTAGTACTATTTAATTCTATCATATCACAAGAAAGAGATATATGGAATGGGTATTTTTTCTGATTTCTAATACAAGGCTTTGAACCAAATATAATAAGATAATCACTAAACCTTGAGTACTATATATAGCGAGCTGCCTAATCAATATTGCATTAACTGGTATAAAGACTTAAGAAATGATGGAAAAATCGTGTTTGGTATTGAATAGCAAGCTGAGTATATATACAAGTTTACCTAAGACTACTCCTTGTATTAGGAGACTTATTCAACGTAAAATACTATCAAAATAAACTAACTAAAAAGTACTCCAAATGAGAGGATAACTTTAGATCTACTTGTGTAACTAAAAGGATAAACATAAAAGATAAAGACTGCTTCTAGTAGATGAGAACTGGTAACAATCTGGTAAGAGGACCTATTGTTCCAATGCACCCCCTCAAGTTAGGCTATGTGTCACTAAGCCTAACTTGAACTGATTCTGGTCAAAGGCTAGCTTGGCAAGGGCTTTGGTGAGCGTATCAGCAAGTTGGTCAGCATAATGAACCTGAACAACTCGAACCAGCTTTTCTTCAACATGGTTGCACACAAAATGAAAATCCACCTCAACATGTTTCGTGCGACTAAGAAGGACTCGATTCTTTCTTAGGTAAGTGACACCAATGTTGTCACAGTAAATTGTAGGGATATTTCTAAAAGGGAGCTGCATCTCAAGCAATAGGTTTCTAACCTACAGTAGTTCAGCAAGGGCACTGGCAACAACTCTATATTCGGCTTCAGTTGATGAGCAAGCTACACTCTTCTGCTTTTTTGAGGACTAGCGGATAGGGTTTTGTCTAAGAAACAAATATAACAGATGTTGAGGATCAGTCAGTGAGATCTCCAGCCTAGTCAGCATCATAATACATGTGCAAATTAAAGTCAAACTTCGGGGACACACACAGCCCAAATTGAAGTGTATCACGAAGGTACCGGAGAACATGTTTCACAGCCTTCCAATGAAGATCAGATGGTGATTGCATAAATTGGGATAGTTTATGGACTGCACAGGCAATGTCCAGCCTTGTAAAAGATAAATATTGAAGTCTGCTTAGGACTTAGTGATAGCGAGTTGCATCTGTTAGTTGAGCCCCATCATTGAGTTTGAGCAACTCGGAGGCACTCATTGGTGTTTTCGCACTCTTGCAGTCACACATCAATTCAACACTTAGGATCTTATTAATATAATTGGCTTGAGATAGAATAATTTCATCAGAACTTCGAATCATCTCAATACCAAGAAAATAATGACGATTACCTAAGTCTTTAATTGAAAAGCGAGAGGCAAGAGATTCTATAACCTCATTCACAGTGATAGGATTGCTGCCGGCAACTATGATGTCATCAACATACACCAAAACAAACATTAGTCTAGCATGGGTCTACTTAATGAATAAGGAGTTATCAGATTCAATCTTGACAGATTCCATCAATAAAAGATGGCCTTTGAGTGCATTATATCAAGCTGGAGGCGCTTGCTTTAGGCCATAAATTGCCTTGCGCAACTTACAAATTTGGGTCGGATAATTATCACAAGTAAAGCTCGAAGGTTGCGTCATGTAAACCTTATTTTCAAGGTCGCCTTGAAGAAATGCATTGTTAACGTCGAGTTGAGGAGAGGACAGTGACACCGAAGAGCAACAACAAGAATGACTCGCACAATAGTGGGTTTAACCACCGGACTGAAAGTCGAGTCAAAGTCAACACATGCCTCTGAGTGAATCTTTTCGCAACCAATCTCGCTTTGTAGCAATCAACTGAACCATCGACCTTCCTTTTAATCCTAAAAATCCACTTGCATGAAACAACATTTTTAGATGGATCATTCGAAACTAATTCTCAGGTATTGTTATTTAGTAAGGCATCAAATTCGTGTTTCATTGCTGCTACTTCACTCGGGATGTTTCTGGGCTTGTTTGAAGGTATGAGGTGTGATGATGGAATTGAGGTGATCAAGGTAGTCAAAAATTTATTTTGGCTTATGAATATTATTTTGGGACATGGTGATAACGCGGTTTGGGGGTATGGGGCAAGGAGGTGGAGATAGATTAGCAAGTTGTTCTGAAAGTGGCATGATAGTAGATGCTTGAAGAAGCATATTTGCTGGTGAATTTTGGTTGGCAGAGCAGCGTCGATAGACTAGGAAAGGGGGCGACGAACTTGGTAATGTATTGTGCACTTTTAGAGGTGAATTTGCAGGAGAGGAAGAAGAAGAAGGTACATGGGAAGGTGAGGCTGGGCAGTGGGAATTTTGGGGGGATAAGAATTGAGAGAGATGGAGACTTACATGAAGAAGAAGTCTGTGACAAGCCTGATTCCATTGATGTCACTAGTGTGTCGTCGGAAATCATGGAGGGATGAGTTTGTGGTGTAGGAGATGGATGGGAGGGGGACTCTGTTGAAGAAGAGGAATAGATTCTCTATCATCGTTGTTTGTGAGTATTAAAATAGGATGGGGCAATTCTAAAATTATGGGAAGTGTAGGGGCAGATTTAAAAGTCTCTTTATGTACAAGTTTATGCCATTCTAGATGATGTGATTTTAGTGCAATATTAGAGAATAAATGTTTAAAGGGAAAAACATTCTCAAACAACTACACATCATGAGATAGATAAATTTTGGTGGAAACTGGATCAAAACACTGATGACAGTGATGATTAGAGAAAAACCTAGATAGACACTGTCACGACTCCAATTTTCTTCCGCAGGATGTCGTGATGGCACCTAGTCTTAGGGACTAGGTAATCCTAATACTAAGTAATGGCAAATTTTAACCAACAACTATTCATTACAAAGTAGGAGTTTTCTATACAAAACCAATAATCCCAAAACCGATAGTATAAGTCATAAGCTCTACTGAGTTTGCTAGAAAATCCTTAAATACAATTGTTTCGGAAGAGAAATAAAACATTACAAGATGAAATTTCAAAAGGTGACTCCGAGGCCTACGAATGCGACGGCGGGTTTACCTTGAGTTCCTACAGCAAACCCGAACAGCTAGCTAGTGTACAACAAACTCCGAAGTACCTGGATCTGTATAAAAATGTGCAAAAGCGTAGCATGAGTACACCACAGCCATATCCAGTAAGTATCAAGACTAACCTCGGTGGAGTAGTGACGAGGGACAGTCAAGACACTTACTGGACTAAACAACCTGAACAAGCATAAATGTAGAACTAACAAGTGACAATATCAATATAAAGCTAGTCATGTTGACAATAATAAAACAATGCTTGTAGTAGGAAACTAAAGCAACAATTAGCAACGAGGCACAACATGTAACAATGCTGTAGAGTAAGCTGAACACAGCCTTAGTTTGGTGAGACAAAATAAAGAAAAACAAGTAACAACTCAATAAGAACCACCGCTTTCACACTAGATTTATTCACGGATTTCGACGAGGTACCAAACCTCATAATCACAAATCACGGGTCCCAATTCATGAACCCTAATCACTTGGCATCTTGTGCCCGCATTACAATTCATAACCACACGGGCGACTCACATACCAAGAGAGTGACAATATCTAATTTCCGCATGGACCACTCACGTGCCAACAATAATAATGACTCATGACTGCATGGATAATTTACGTGCCAACAGAATAACTCTCACACCGAAGGCAAGTACACGGGAATACACGTAAATGGTCAATAACATCAGGATTCATCTTCTTAAACTGATATGGGTGATTTGTTTACGTGTATGCTTGTGCAAGTGTTCTACCACAATTCAAGTCAACAAGTAAGAGTAGAAATAACGAATGGCATATAAGAAACGATCATCACAAAATGTACAATGTAAATAAAGACAGTAATGTAATTGAAACAACGAATATTATAATAAGATTAGCTACACAGAACTAAGCAAATAGTGCAACATGGAGAAAGACAATTAATTGTATGAAGGAAACAACGATCAACGACAAGTACAAAGAATGGGAAAATGTCAGCAAGAGCCACTACAGAAGTACCGCCTCATAGTCTCAAATCACAAAATGAATCACAATGTTTCCTTATATCATTGCGGGAGCCTTTACATTTAGTTTTGAAAATCATATTTCCCGAAATAGCATCCAGCGGTTTAGCCCATCTTATCACACCGCATGGCTTCTAGTAGTTCCCCTACTAGCCACGTGTATCAAGCCCACCTTATCTCATCGCATGCGTTTCAACACCTAGACCTTATACCACCGCACGCGTATCAATATCACAACGTATCACAAATCGCACCTCAAGTTCCCAAAATCACAATTTGCTAGAGAAACCAAACAATAAAAAAAATTCACAATAAGGAGTCCACGGGTCAACCACAACGTACAGAAAAAATAACAACAACAACAACAACAACAACAATAATAACACGAGAATACGACCAGTAAATCATCACAAGAACTGCAGAACACAAAGAAACGAAAGAACGAGCTCACAAAGAAAGACTCAACAGGGAATAGTGGTCTCAACTAGAATAGCTCAACAAGGGGAAGATCATGTGTAACAATGATTCCATAAAAGTACAATTCGATGACAAGAGAGATAGCATGAATCAATGACCCCAAATAAGAGTACGTCAATAGTGAAAGGGATAACAAACTTCAATTAAGGCTAAGAAATTATGGAAGAGATAATAGTAATTTCAATTAAGGTTAAGCAAATTACGAAAGAGATACTAATAACTTCAATTAAGGTTAAGCAATTACAGAAAGGATAGCATGACAATAAAAGAGGAAACAACTTTAGTTAAGGCACATTAGAGTTTAATCGGCAATAAGGGTAGAACATGAAGCAATTAATTCCAAATAAGACACGTAAGGGTGAATTTAGTAAATGGGAGAATTTAACCTGAAAAACAACCCCATATCTAATAAACATAAGAACCTAAGAGCCCTAAATGGTCAAATTTCGACAAATAAGCTTGTGCACATACTCGTCACCTCGCGTATATAGCCTTCACATGATACAATTAGCACAAATGACTCAAATCCTAAGGGGTAGTTGCCCCACACAAAGTTATGCAAGATACTTACCTCAAAGAAGCTAGACCGATACTCTAAAATGAACTTCTCGAGTGAAACAACCTCCGAACGGCTCAAATCTAGCCAAAATAACTTCAAATCATAAATAAAACTCATCGAAAACAATTCCGGATAATAAACCTTCGATCTTTAATTAAAACTAAAAAGTCAACCCTGGACCCACACCTCAAAACCCAAATAAATTCACAAAAATCAAACACCCATTCCGATACGAGTCCAACCGTACCAAAATTATCAAATTTCGATATCGAATCGCCCTTTAAGTCCTCATTTTACATTTTTGGAAGATTTTACAAAATTTCACATTTTCTTCCTTTCAATTCACTTATTTAATGATATAAATAAGTATGAAATCATGAAATGTAATCATTTTCATATAGAGAACACATACCAAAATCAAACTCGTGAAGAATCCCTCAAGAATCGCTCAAAATCGAGGCTTCAAACTCAAAAAGAACAAAAATGTCAAACCCTCGAATATATGTGATTCTGCCTAGGCTTTTGCGTTTGCGAATAGAAACGCCGCATCTGCGGCCTTGCATTTGCGAGAAAAATTTCGCATCTGCAAACCCAACTAGCCAGCCCAGTGGCCGCACCTGCGCAAGAATGAGTCGCACCTACGACTCTGCAGAAGCGGACATCGTCGCATATGCAATCACTGGGCCGCAAAAGCGGCCATCGCACCTGCGTTCAAAACTCTCCGAAAGAGAAGCTTCCTCCCAGATCTCAACATTGCAGAAGCGACAAAAACGGCTCCCCTTATGCGATCAAACCTCTGCAGATGCAGATACACCAGAATATTGCCCAAGAGCCTTAACCAAAAATTTTCAAAACAATCTGAAACTCATCCGAGCCACTCGGGACCCCGTCCGAATATACCAACAAGTCTTATAACATAACGCGGACCTACTCGAGGCCTCAAATCTCATCAAATAACACCGAAACTATGAATCACACCACGAATCTTACTTATGAATTTCTAAATCTTCCAACTTCCAAAACTCGTGTCGAATTATATCAAATCAACCGGAATGACGTCAAATTTTTCCTGCAAGTCTCAAATGACATAACGGAACTAATCCAACTCTCAGAATTGGAATCTGAGTCCGATATCAATGAAGTCAACTCCTGGTTAAACCTCTCGACCTTCCAAAATTTCAACTCTCCAATTTTCTCCAAAATGCTTCAAATTATCCTGCGGACCTCTAAATACAAATCCGGACACATGCCTAAGTCCAAAATCACCTTAGAAGTTATCGAAATCATCAAAATGCCATTTCGGAGTCGTTTACACCAAAGTCAAATTCCAGTCAAGTCTTACCGCTTAAGCTTCTAAAACAAGAATCCTTCTTCCAAATTGACCATGAATCATCCGAAAACTGAACTCGGCCACACACGCAAGTCATAACACATAATAAGAAGTTACTTGAGACCTTACGCCGCACTAAACGGGATGCTAATTCTCAAAACAACCGGTCGGGTCGTTACAGACACATGGTGCAGACTTTGGTTCAAGTTTATTTTTTGATAACGGTTTTAGCCACAGATAACATAAACACCCAAAAATTTTAAGTGAGTCATAGTTGGATAGAGAGATGTTCGATACCATGATCAGACAGATAGGGATCAAGACTTTTATATTCTCCTCCACCATCAGTATAAAGTGATAAAATCTTAGTATCAAAGTATTTTTCTACCAAAGAGTGAAATTTTTGAAAATGCTCTTTGACTTCACTTTTATTTTTAGGGTGTACAACCAGATATATCTCGTGAATTTATCAACAAACTAGCAGTAATACAATTTTTTGTCAAGAGATAAAACTGGGGAAGGTCCCTATAAATCACTAAAAATAAACAGAAGAGGTTTAGAGCTATTTAGAGTCAAATTGTGAAACAGATGCCGATGGGCTTTATTAGACGAACATGAATTACAAAAAAATAATTTGTCTCGCTCAGAGAAGGGAAGCGAAATTTATTCAAAATGTACTTAAGAATTCTAGAATGTGGATGACCCAGTCTTTGATGCCAAGTTGTCATGGAATCTGCAATAGAGGACATATGAACTTGTGGAGTTGGATAGGGCCATTCATACAGTCCATTTTTATTTGGCCGCACACCGGTGGTACCCACATTTTCAGATCCTTCACAAGAAAACGAAAAGGAAAGAATTCAACAGAGGTTAGATTGTCTTGATAAAATTTAGAAATAGAGATGAGATGATGTTTAATAGTTGGGTCACATAAAGTGCGAGTAAGCTTAAAAACATTATTTGATGCCTTTAACTGAGTGGAGCCAGTATGAGTTATGGTAATTTTGTTACTATCACCCATAGAGACGTCCTTATTGCCATGATATTCTTGGAAATTATGCAGTATGGTGGTAATGTGGTGAGTGGCACCGGAATTTACAATCCACAGATTGGCTGTAGTGGTAAAGCCAGATATGTAGTTGGCTTTGGCCTCAAAATGATTGTGAGACTTGGATCAGCAGACGCTCGTGACGTGGCCAATCTTGTTGCATAACTGACAACGAATAACATTGGTGTTAGTATTATTCGGGGCTGCCATTAAGGTGGAGCATTTGAGCACATATTCTGCTGCCATTGTTGATTGTTGTTGTTCTGGCGGCGATTGTTGTTATTGTTGTTGTATTTATTGTCAGTGGCAACTGCAGCATTAATTATACCAGGATTTTTCTTACACTCTTCATGGTGAACGAAGAGTTCATGATCAAGCAACTTTTCATACAGTTCTTCATAGGTGATAGTGGTGTCACGAGCGAATAGCAGCGGAGTCTCACGAATCTTAGGACCAAGACCGCTAAGGATTTTAACAATGAGCTCGGACTTTGACACAGGGACACCAGCAATGGCTAGTTCATCTGAAAGAGACCGAATAGCTTGAAGATGTTCGGTAACGGAGCAAGAGCCTTTGGTAATCCAGGGAAGTTGATCACGCAGGCTAAAGATTTGAATTTGGGACATATTTGCATAAGCATTGTGCAAGGCGTCCCAAGCTGTCTGAGATGAGTTTGTCGTAGATTCCATGGAGGCAATGGTAGGGCCAACAGAAGCCATAAGGGCATTTTAAATGAGTTGATCTTGACGGAACTAAGGTGCATAGGCTGGGTTTGGGGATATGTTTGTGCCAAAGGTGATAGTACGGTTAGGAGTTGGGCTAGATCCATAAAAGTGATCATAAAGGTTATGGTCGCGCATAAGCATGGAAAACTGAGCTTTTCAAGTGGCGAAATTGTGGCTGCCACTAAATTTATTAGGTAGTTGGGAGGCAGGATTGAATTGAACTATGGTATTGGTGCCAGCGGTATTGTCTACATTGACAACTCTGAGATTGTTTCCATTGTTGGCCATTGAAAAAGGAATTTGATGTAGAGAAAAAAAATTGGATCGTACCCGTTAGAGCTGTATAGGCTCAGATACCATATAAAGACTTATGAAATGATGGAAAAATCATATTCTGTATTGAATAGCAAGCTGAGTATATATACAAGTTTACCTGAGAGTACTTTTTGTATTAGGAGACTTATTCAACGTAAAAACTATCAAATAAACTAACTGAAAAATACTCTAAATGAGAGAATAACTTTATATCTACTTGTGTAGCTAAAAGGATAAACATAAAACATAAAGACTACTTCTAATAGATGAGAGCAGGTAACAATTTAGTAAGACGAATTGTTGTTCCAATAATTGCTAAAACTTTAGACAGCTAGACATGAAGATGTCCCAGCTTGGATCAATCTTCAAGCACCCAAAGGTGTGCATAAGTTGGCTAAGAAAATGGACAATATAAGAAATGCCTTGGTTGGTGTTGGCAAAGAAGATTAAATAATTCCAAATGAGCTAGACTATAGGATAAGTCAAAATTGTGTGTGGTCCAGTTTAACTTCCATTATGCCTTTTATATTATATTTTTAGTGTGAATTAAACATCTACGAATAAAAAATACAAGTGAGCTTGGGGAGGGTAGTATCAATTGTGTATGCAAGATTTTACCTCTACCTAGTGAAGATAGAGAGACTGTTTCCAATTGACCATCGACTCAGAAAAAGCATCCACAAATAAAATTATATTCATTAACCAATTCTTTTATTATTTTATCTTGGGAAAAATGGCCCATTTACTTTCGGATATTGTCTATATTTAACCTCCATTATACTATCCGGCAAAATTTATCCCTATCATCAGCAAAATTTTTAAAATTATCCCTTGATCTGTTAAGTAATCCAAAATCTCCCAATTTTCTTTTATTTAAATTACTTGTTGTTCTTCTTGCTCCACTATTTTCAGAAATTACTATTGATGTGAATGTTAAAGGTACTAGACTATACAAATTATTCATGGATATTTTTAATTACCAATGCACCCACTTCTCTTCTTGTGATAACGGGTTCGGAATTGGTTTAAAATTTTATTTAAATTCAACCATATAAATTCAGTGTGTCCATTTATTGTATATTATATGCAGCTAATCATCATGTATGTACATGTATATCCGAATATATTTTGTTATTGTTTGGTTAGTATATAGTTCAATCGACTAACTTAAGAGTGCACAATGCATAGGGGTTTGATTAAAACAAAGTTGAATTCTACAATGTAAAGTCTCCAGGGAACTTCAACTTCTATCACTAATACTTGCAAAGTCTCCATACTTTTGGTGCAATGAATTCATTAAAGTTGGGATATTGTAAATACTTTTAGAATTTAACAAGCTGCCAGTTTAGATTCTTTAATTTACTATACTTTATTTACTAATTATATTATTTTAATATTTCTTTCTCTTATTTATTTTTTTCAATTAAAAAAATAGATAAATGCCAATTATTTCGAAAATAGTGGATCAAGAAGAAGAATAAGTGACTTAATTAAAATGATTTGGGAGATTCTAGGTCACCTGACGGTCTGAGGGATAATTTTTAAAAGTTTGCTGATGGTAGGAGTAAATTTGGCCGGATAATATAACAGAGGATAAATATAGACAATATCCGAAAATAAAAGGGTATACTTGACCATTTTCCCTTTTATCTTTATAAAAAATTACGATTCCTATAATGATTCCTTGGTATCTTCTTGGCTTCGTAAACTTATACATCTTTTGGACCTATTATTTAGAGCTTTAACACATTTATATATTATACTACTATCTGTGAACGTACGTTGCACGTTAATAATGGCACGTTAATAAGAGAAATTTTATGTATACTTATATAACAATCATCTAAATGCTGAAAAATATTATTACATTAGCACAATACATGAATTTAAAATGAAAGGACATCATCAAAACTTATACAAATGATCAATTTTGTCATGTTAGTTAGATAATTATGTATTATAGCTTTAAAGTATTTAATGTGATGGTATTTTAACGAACTCTTCTTTGTGGACAATATTTTTTTGTGTATGTTTCCTCCTAATACTTTGGTTGTTCTACTTTAACCATAACTCTTGTTGTCGATCTTGATATCCCTCTTAAAAGTGCAACATTTTCGTGCAAGAAAATATATTGCGGTAAATATAGTCCAATATTTAGGATGTTCGTCCTTGTACTTTATTTACTATTTTTGCAAAACATAAATATACTAGAAAATATTTTCACACAAATTTAAATGGATATTCCTTAGTTTCAGAAGATGAAAGTTGAATTCAGGGATAAGAATATACTTAGAAGCACATTGACCAGTATCATAATTTTTGCATGTATGACGTCATTGTCAAAACTTCTATATACCATATATGTGCTAGTACATACACTATTCGGGCTATTTAAGTTTTTCAGTAGTATGACGGGCATATTTTTCCTTCAAAATCAACCTATATACAATGGAAGATCAACTTAGTCTATTATATATACGGTGACACTAACATACGATAGAAATAATAAACTTGACAACAAACATGTATGATAGAAAGTTGTTTGGTATTAAAGTATTTTAAATATTCTTCTTGGTAGTAATTATTGGTATCATTTTCTGCTGAGTCAAAACAAGAAAACATTTTGTTCTTACTATAAAATTTTGCAATCAACCTTTTATTTAATTGATCAACATATTGATTTCTGCTAGGTAAGATGTCTTTTTAATTCTATCATTTGATTTGCACAAATTGCGTTTAATCTAATGACAGAAATATTTCTCTTATTAAATGCACTACTAATATCATTGAGATTGATAACCAAGTGTTCAGGAAGAGCCAAATCATCTTTTATTGGATGCTCTTATTCGTTTCCGACAAAAAGCAAGAATCACTGAATACTGGATCTGTTTTTACTTTATATTTCTTGTCAGTTTAATCTTTTTCATTTGAGGCCAGAAGTATAACTTTGGCAAGCTACCTTTTACAATATCTGCTTTTGTCAGTTTTAGAACTACTGGTAGTACTTGACATAAATTACCTCTCAAACCATTAATTTTTCACCGAATGGTTCATTAATATCCAATATATCTCTAGAAATCCGTTTGACACTTAGCCATAAGTGCTTCATCTCATATTATCAATTTTGCTTTCCTTATAAATTTAGCATCATTGCTCTGCTTTGATATATTTGTGATGGTTATTTAAGTTGTTTGAAGAGGTATATCAAATCTAAAGTGGGGGGCCTCACAAATTGTTGGTGCACCACTTGCTATTGTTGCTAACAGTGTCATGCCTCTTGATATGATATTTGCAAGTAATGCATGATATAAAAATATTATTTCGAACGCTAGAGGCATCTACAAAGAATAATCTCGTTATAGCAGAGTCAACTCTTTATAATAGTCTTGAAAGCTTGTTGTTGTTTAATATTTAGCTTTGATTGTGCTTTCTCAGACACTTTTATAGCATTTTGATTCTTAATAATATATTAACCTTTTTACTTTGTATTCTACCGCTCTTTTTATAGAATAAATTTATGTATTTTTTTAATTTGAATAAGTATTTTACTCATGTGATGAATTCAAAAAATAATTGAATTGGATTCTCTTGCTATATAATTAATTGAAAGATTTAATTATTTGATTTTAACATAAAAAATAATTTATTCAATGTTGATTTAGATCTTAATAATTAGTTCATCTCTTGTTTTGAATATTTAATCTTAATTATAATTTTATCCACCATAAATTTTATTTTCAAAGAGTAAAAGATTAATATGACATTTCACTTTTAGATCTTTATGTCTGTAGAATCATTAGTGGTATTGACTCTTACCAACTATTTTTTTCTCTTTCTCACACATTTATATTCTTTAATATTTTCTTAGTTGTAGTTTAATAAGTGGGTACTTTTTAATATTACACAAAAAATTAATAAAAAATATTATTTGAGTACGAAAATAGTTCAAATATAATATAAAATATATTATCGTG
>MCJB01019967.1:38054-85103 GCA_002018475.1 Nicotiana obtusifolia
AGGGAGGGGGTTTCTCAATGTCAACTCTTTATGCAGTCCATTTAATATTACTTTTTTTTGTATTGGACATTATAGAGTGGTAACGTATTTCCAATACGGAGGATTCTGATATTGATTTTATTAAACCTTACATATTTTTAATAAGAATTTAATAATTTTTTTTATTAATTTTAAAATATTAAATATTAAAAATTAGCATAGAAGGTATTGTACTCCAAAAAATAAGTTATTGCAATTATGCCCTTTCACTATAAGTTCTTCCGTTTAATATTTTTGGGCTATTTTGGTATATTAATATTGTATTTATGCTTTTATAATAATATAGGCTCTCCTTTTTCTAAATGGATTTGGACAATATTAATACATTCTCAAATTAAATTAGTAATAGGACATTATAATACGTTTTCAAATTAAATTAGTAATAGGAACTTTTAAGAAGTATATCTTAAAAGTAATAGGATTACATGACTAAATATATTTAGTTGTTCAATTTTATATGAATTAGACAGCCGAAAAGTAATTATACTAATAGGATTTCTAAAGGTAATCATGTATGATTCCTAACGTGTAGTATTATGTCCTAAAACTAATAGGATTATAAGGCTAATATCTAGAATTCTAGTTATGTCCTTTTATTATGAGTTATTATGCTTAATATTATAAAGTTATTTTTGTAAACCGATATTGTATTTATGTTTTTATAATAATATAGATATAGATATAGATATATAGATATGTAAATGGATAGATGTATGCATAAACTATATTATTATACATATGTTTTAAATTAATATAGATATAGATTTAGGGGCGACTTTATTAAGTTAAAAATCCAATTGATTTTGCTTATTTTGGAAGGGGGTAATAAATTAATAATTGGTGGACAGAAATGGCTATTTTTGGAAAAGGCAGGTCGTGCTGATTGCTGAAGTAGTCCACGTGAATGAATGGATATGTATATTGTATGGTGATGAGCCTAACTGCCAAACAAGAGAGGAAGAGCTAATGTGCACAAACCCACTTTCCCGGGTAAAAACTAAAACATCACAACAGTTCCTTCAATATAATTCCTCCTCTTTGGCTGCAACTATAAAACCTACCATGGCATTAAACTTGTACTTTGAAGCTTAGAGGCTAGCTGTTAGTTATGAGGGTCATTCAAACTGCTGGGTCTAATTACTCATTTCTCCTCCAACAATGCTCCTTTTCCAGGTGAATTTACTCTTCTTCTACCCCAATTGTTATATCTTTTTGAGTTCTCGCTATTTATGTAAACTTATGATATTATTGCTCTTGTTTCATGTCTTGACCTTGGAAAGTTTATTCATATGGTTTTAATTCAGTCATAGTAGAGTAGACTCAAGATAATTTTCACCAACTTGTTTCCATTTAACTAGAAATTTCATGGTTTCAGAAATATATATGTCTAATGTTTGATTTAATTTCATGACTTGTTGTGAGCCTAATTATGCTTTATAAATGTTTTAAAAAAGGAAAGGAAAAGCAGGAAAAACAGCAAGGGAATGGTTGTGGATCTAAACAACTAGAAAATATTAAGTATTAAAAAGATATCTTTACACAAATAGCCGGCTGATTCACTGTTATTATACACGGTTATACATATTATACATAGATTATACATATATTATACATCCACCAGCTATTGTTAGTTTAAGCAGTTGGATGGGTGGCTATTTAGGTTAATTCTTCTATTAAAAATAGTATATAACTATCACTGGTCTCTTTCTACTTCCCTTCAACTATGTTTCCTTCCAACCACACTCCTAATGTTCAAATTCATGTTACGGAATAGTAAGCGTTTGATTTTTTTTTTTCTTCTGTTCTCTTCATGCTACGGCAAATATAAAGCTGGTATTTGTTTCAGGAAGAGAATTGGAGTCGTCGAAGTGATCAAGTCTAATTTGTCAGACTCAGATGCCAAGAGAGCAAACCTTTCTGCCAGGAAGAAAGAAAGAATTAAGCTTCCCAAACATGACGGTATTGGTGGAGATAATAAATCATTTCATATAAGTGAATTTCTGAGCCATAAATCTGGTGTTGAAGCAATGTTGAACAAAAGAGCTTTGCAAAGTTTTGAATCTATTGATTCTAACATGTACAGGTAAGGATTTGTTTCGTCTTGTCAAGTGTCTTGGTCCAAGGACATTCCATCTTGCTCTTCTATCTTTTCTTCTTGCTGTGTGAAACTATTGCATTTTAACCACCTTGAACAATCTTTTAATATTGTGGCTAGATGTCAAGTAGTTTTCGAGTTATCTGTTTATGTATTGACAAAAAGATTGAATACCATTCGGTCATACATGTCATCGTTACATAGAAAAGAAGTTTTGCAGAACAAACGCCACTGTGCAAAGAGATGAATTTGATCGAACTATTAAGCTTCTAAACAGGTATTAGAGTACTGAAAAAGTTAACCATTTCATACAGTTTTATGAATACTCTTATACTTCTATTGGTATATGAACCGTAAAAGTGATGGCATTAGGCTCTATGCTGCATTCTAAATGACTTAAGGATCCACTTTTTGCACGGACAGGTCCTGAAATATGAGTTGTATGATTACTATCAGTTTAACCAATTAGTACTTGTAGTTTTTGGTAAACTTATGAGATTCCACAGTAGCTAAGAAAGGCTTAAAGTTTTCTAAGCGTTGTTAATAGGTGTTGCCTAAGAACCACCTGATATTTGTCAGACTTACCCTGATTCTTGCTTTCATATACTATTGTCCTTATCATTTGTTCAAATGCGTGAGACTTGGTTTATTTTGCTTTTCTGTTTCGGAAATCTTCATATATGCTAGCTATAGATTCTTTTGGTATATGCTAGTTTTGCAAACAAATAATCGTTTGGTATATCTGCCCCCTCCCTGTTAACATGCGGTCCATCAAAAGAAGAAAGTATTTTAGCCCCCTGTGCTTGTGATATCACAATAAGCTTATAACCTAATCATTTTTGGTAATTAAAAGATAATTAGCTAACTGGTCCTCACCGCAAGGCCACCACCTTAAACCTAGACTTACCTTTACTGTTTGTAACTTAAGAAAGAACTGCCAGTTGGGCTGTTATCCCACTAGGAAAGATGATATAACTAAAAACTGCGGCTAAATGAATTGAAAGCCAATTCTTATGATCGTCCAATAACACTAACCAAGTTGCAACGGATGTTTTCAAGAGCCAACTGAATGTGAATTGAGCAACAGGCAATGAAATGTGCAAAACCAGCAGCTTACGCAACTAAAACTCCAGTGACAACCAAGCAAGATCTTCTGATGAATTCTTCTGACGGCTAAAGTATAACTGCATCTAAACGAGCATTCTACCCTAGAGGATGACTGATGAATTCCAATAATGACTAATCAACAATGGACATTCTAAGTGGCCTAACTTCTTCCTCAGATAGTGAGCTGAACATAGAGACCTGGTGCTGTTGTTGGATAGATGATTAGAGTTTATCTACATAAGATAGATGTTATGTGATGATTAATATTCTTAATAGAGATACTTCTTAAAAATTTGGTAACTCCAGCCTTTAAACCCACCTCCCCAAGGCCCGATCATGTTTTTTCTTAATTTCCCCTTGTGACTCAAACTCCTAAGCTCTTGGTTGGAAGCGAAGGGTTTTATCACTTGAGTAACCCTTTCCTGCCTTCCTGAGTGGAGATATCAAACAACTTGGGGTAAATTTAATAATTCTCTTCTCTCCTTTTAGTCTGCGGATATTACTTCCCATTATTTAGCATATTTAACTAAATGGAGGAGATGATATGCTTAATTAGGTTCACTAACTAATTGGGGGAGTGGATTTCAATTCCACTAGGTAAGTATCAGCCTATACCTGAAATAGAAGTGTGTAATTGAGAAGATATGAAATCCTCGAGAACTATCCTGCATGAGAAACTTTCATGTACCTCACATAAGGTTAACATTTAGCATATTTCCTGTGTTTCTTGAGGTATCCATAAAAGATATGGCATGGAAAAAGTAAGAGGGAAATTCAACATAGATAAGGAGATTTGGATAGAATTGCAGTACTGTCGAATAATCACAAAAATGGTTTATAGCCACTGAGAGTTTCAACTACTTTGGCTCCTTTTCAGTTTGTGATGGATAACCAGAAATGTTCATGTATTGATACCAGATACTCTTTGGCAGAGAAAATAGTTCATCTTGTGCTTACTGTATAGGGTAATTTTAGTTTATAATAAATGATCGAATAAAAGCTTGATACGTGGAACCGAAGACAGGCAAAAGGCGAACCAAGTAATAGCCAATATCGGGGACAACGACTACAATTGATATCGGATAGACCCCGAAGGGATCATGGTCAACGGGAGCAAATCGAATATTTGTCATCGGATAGCATTCAATGAAGAATATTCTCTGACATTAAATAGGCAGCCGTTGCAGAGAACCGTTACGTCTTCATTAATGGCTCCCTAGGTATAGCTATAAATAGCAGGCTCGCAGCCATTGTACGACACGAAATCTTTGACAAAAACTTATGTTGTATTTCACTTTCACGCTCAATTAATCAATTTTATTTGCTCTTTTACATTGCTATCATTTCTGTCTTTGGAAACACTGCTTTCGGAGCCAGGCTTGTCATCTTCTTCAACTTTAATCGCTAAGTCTTACTTTTAAACCATTTTTGGATCAAATTTGTTCGCTTGTCTATAGACCACGTAACAAATTCAACTGTATCGTTTTACGGGTAAACACTTGCCAGCCTATATATGCTAAATAAGAGTTATAAGATTTTGCTGATTATGTTACTTGCAGGTGTACTCTGCCACAAGTTCAACTTCTGAATTTTGAAGTTGCCCCTGTTTTGATTTTACAAGTGAACCCAACCAGCGAAGACTGCACTGTGAAGATGTTGTCTTGCAAGGTAAGGCTCCCAAAGACTGCGAAGGTAATAAGCATAGATTGTCTGCTTCAAGTATAATATCCCTGATTCTGGAAACATCGCCAACCTAAGGAAGCAGTATCTGTGACTGCTGTTCAATGCTTTCTTCGAGACCAAGAATCTTCCAAAGTTTCAATCACAATTGAGGTTCTAGTTGAATTGTTTCATGAGCTAGCTAAACGCCTGGAGATGTTTAGTTGTCTGAAAATGATATTCTGTTGTGTGATCGCCAGTTAATATAGTTGCTATGAGGAGTAAAATATTCGCAGTTGCAGCTACTGCTTTTAATCTAGTTAGTACCATCAAAGAAGAATTTTATCTGGAGTGATATAGAAAGGAGATAAAAGAGTGTAGTTAAGGTATAATTTCCCAATCTTTGTACAAGCAAGAGAACAGTTTTCTTCTGGACATTAGCTTCTCCCACGCTTTAACTTAACAATTCTTCTTTGTAAATGAGTCTTGCATATTCATCGACCTTCCTTTCGAATACACGTAATTCACTAAAGGAAAAAAATAAACCTGATAGCTTAAGATTTGTTGCTAATATGTACAACCATCATCTGCTGAGATTCTATGTTTCTTAAATTAGTTATCGTTCAAGAAGTTGATATATAAGTGCCTAATGTTCATTGCAGTTTGAGGGTTCAGATTTGGTAGAGCAGCAGAATGACCACTTTTCAGGTATATCGAAAACAAGATCAGAGCATGACATTGTTAACTTGCTTTTGAAACATACTTAGAATTTATAATTACATGTTTACACATGCAATTTTGTTAACTTGCAGCATCAATGGTTAACCGTATAACGTGGGAAACAGTTGGATCTCAGCATTTCCTAAATGTTGATGTGAAATTAAATATCTCTCTTGAGGTTATTCTCCCTCTCTTTCCTTAGAATGTTCTTATGCTTATTCTCATGCCAAATTTCCTACGACATGTAGGAAAATTTCTCAGAAAGAAAAGGCTATCCTATTTAACATTATCACTTTAACAGTACTGATTTTTCTTCTTAGAATTTCTCCAGGACAGTCTCAATCTGAATGTTGCAATTGTTATTCTTCATTCTGAGTTTTGACAGCATCGTTTGCAAATAATATGATTATTGTCATGGAGTTGATATGGGGAACGGCATAGGCGAATTTAGGATTTAAGTTCTATGGGTTTAACCTTAATATTATGGGTTCGGACCTACTATTTATTGCAATTTTAATGGATTTTTATACATAAATTTATGCTCTGTGTTGAAAGTACGAGGTTCAGATGAACCCGGTGTCCGAGTGCTACATCCACCATTGGGAACAGATGAGGGGTTAAAGGGGTGCAAGGTTGAAGGTAGACAGCATGAATATGCTCGTGCATGTTTACATACATGCAGCAAGGGATAAAGAGAGCCACTTCCTTGTCCTATTATCTGACGTACGGTATAAAACCTTTTCCTACACTAGAATCATTGCTGCCTTTCAGCTCTCATTGCTTATTTACACCTTTGGAACAGTTGGAAAAAAGTACTTTTAGCATGCCATCCATAAAACAGTCAGAAAGTAGAAGCCTTATTATCAAGAATGTTAGATTGATAGCACATTATATAGGGGTGGAGGGACAAGCCGAACGATGGGTCCGGCTGATATTTGGTGTTTAAAATTCATCAAGTATGTACAAATATTAAATTTAGAACCCAGTCACTAATACTTGAAGTCGTGTACTAAAAGAACCCATAAGGTTGAAATCATGCCTCCGCCTTTGACATTATATGTTCTCATTTTTGACTTGTTAAGTCTTAAGAAAAATTTCTTGTATATTATGATCCTCTCAATGGAATTTGTCACCTTAGATTGTATTTGCAGATATATACCATGCCATTTACCATGCTGCCTACTTCTGCTGTTGAGAGTCCTGGTAACTTGTGAGTCTATTGCTAAATTTTCTTTACTCTATGTGATCACAAATAGTTTTAGAAACAAAAATTGTAATTTAAATTAGATATTAACCAAACTCTGTTCATTGACATGTGTGCTTTCTTGTACCTGGATTTTTCTTAGAGTAAGGACCATATTAAAAGTAAAGTAAATAGTCAGAGTGCCATACAAGGTCTTTGCTCTGATTTAGACATGAAACCTTTTGCACCAAGCTTGGTCCATCTCATTTGAACCTAAATACATCTGCATGTTTCCATTTGCCAAGTTCTATCGATAATTCCTTCACTCCAGAAGTTAAGGTGATCATGACTAGTTAGCAGCGACGCTTTTTCTTGACCATTTCAGCATATCAGCATATAAATGAACATAGACGTCTTCATAGAGCAGTTACTTGCTAATAGGGTGACAAATTCCCACAATAAACTTTTCTTGGTATCGACCTCGTGGAACAACCATTTCCATTGGATAGATTCCTTGTAAAAGTGCTTTAAACAACATAGCTTAAACTTGGTATTAAATGTCCTGATGATTCTTTTTATGGGACTTGTCGTCAGTGGTGGAGCCACATTGAACCAAGGGGTGTCAAGCACCCCTTCGCCAGAAAATTACACTATATTGCTAGTAATTTTTTTTATTTTATGTATATTTACTATACGTTGACTCCCCTTGAATTTTCGATGTATCTAATTATTTATATTTTGACACCCCTTGATGAAAATTCTGGCTCCGCTACTGCTTGTCACTACGGACATATGTTGACCAATCTTTATCATTGTGAAAACAAAGTTCTGCAGACGATCTAATAGTTTCAAAATGAAATGGTCGTAAAACTAGAAATGACCCTTACTATTTTTACACTCATTAGTCATCTTTAAGAATTCTGAAATACCTATTTCTGTATCTTTTGTATTTCATCTCCAACGAACTATGTTTCACACAGAATGATGCAGGCTTTAGTGGACAGGCTAGTACCGTTGCTTTTGCAACAACTGCTTCAAGATTATGACAACTGGGTTCAGCAACATCAGAAATCTCTGTCGTGAATCCAACTCCCTTGTACCTGAGTAAGGTAACTACGTTTATGGCTTGGTGAGGAAAATATAATGAAACTCCATCTAGCTACAATACTCCATGTGAGCCCATTTGCTCCATCCTTCGGGTAAATTTAGCCACCCGGACAACTGTACTTGTGGGTTGTTGGCTTGTCGCAAGCTTTCAACTGGGTGATGTACTAGTTTAGGTGCGCACAAGCTGGTTCGGACATCATCATATCTAAAAAGTGTATGAAATTCCATCCTTCCATGGTCCAAGTGTAAGCTGCCTATTTGATGCTCATTTCTTTGTGCAAAATATCAATCTCAAAAATACCATCATCTTTAGTGATGTCAATTCATTCAAGTCTCTCAGGTCGCCGGTGTCTGAAGTCATCGTAAGCTTGCTACTTGCTAACTTGTTTTCTACTCAAGTTCATATCTGTCAAAAGCAAACCATGTTCTCCTCTGTTTAATCCTTCGCAAAAGGACCATTAGCCGTATGGAGATTAGTGTTGGTAAGGGGGTTAAGGAACAACAGCAACACATGTTTTAACACTAAGAATGCTGTTCATGGTAAATGAGAGTACTAAAGGTTGCAACACGTGTGATTTTTCTGGGGCTTCGGCTGACCGCTTATCTTGGCAACACCCCATATAGTTTTTGTCATACTAAATTATCTTTCATTTTCCCCCCTATCGTTGTTCTAAGGCGGAGTCAGATGCAATGGTACCGGTTCATTTGAACTTAAGTTTTTTTTTTTTTTTTAAACCGAGTAATTTCGAGCAAAGCATAACTATATGTTTGAAATTTTACTAAAACAAATAGTGAATATGAAATCAAAATTTAAAAATATAATGAGTCTAATAATAATAAAATTAAAGAATTGAACCTATAGAATTGAAATCTTACATCCGCATTTTCTTATTGTCCTTGCGAACAAGAAGTATTCTATTTTATAAATAGGTCTCGTCTCATGTTTGATGCATTTCTGCTCTCTCCGTATTTTTCTCATACGGTCAGTATGTAAGTAAATAAAAAAGTAGACTTCATGTTCAGTGTATGTGGGTCTACTGCTGCACCATGACCTTAACGGCTATTCATCCTTCATATAGTCCGTTTCCAAAATAATTCCTCTATCTCACATTAATTGTTCTAAGTTGATTTCGGCAGTCAAAACTATTAAGCTCGAGTATAAATTAAAGGAATTTAAGGAATTTTCTTAAGACGCTATAGTTTAGAGCCTAGTAAATATAGTTTGTCTAGTTGCCGCTGGAATATAAATTACCTTCACAAGGAAGCCACACTGTAGCACACCCTCCAAATGAGGAAATCATAAAAGAGTTAAAAGAATGGCAATAGAAGAGGAATCGTTACTTATGGTTAGTCCCAAGGTTTTACATATTGATTTTGATGATAACAAACCAATTAAGTTTTAATTAAAAGAATATTTACTTTGGTAAATTTATTTTTGCACAGGTTTATTCAGTAGAAAAAGATTTGGTCGGACTTTGGTTATAGAAGAAATAATGAAATCAAGGAGTTGAATGAAAATCTATGAACAAGAACAGAAGTCTTGCAATTAAGGAAATAAGCAAGGATGGAAAGAGGACAAATCTGTTGAAAATCAAGGAAGAAGAAATCACAAAGGAATCTGGAACGAGACTACAAGGAAGTGCTTTTATTAAGGATTTCTAGCTTGCTAAAATCTTGGCCAGAATATTTTGTAAGAAGACTTGAAGTAATATTGATCACACCAAAGAAGGAAGTTTACGTGCTGGAGGAAGAAAATTCAATACAAAAAAGATTTTTATATACAACAATCATGAATAATATTGAAGAGATCCAAAGCTGATTTTTTACTACAGGAAGGACCATGATTTTGTAGAGTATCAAGCACATAAACCTCAAGGTCCAGAAAGGGATCCACAAGATCCAAGTTCAAGAAAGATACATGTTAAATAATACAGATCAAGATCTAGTAGAAGGAAGAGGATCTTGAACTTCTATTGGGTTATTTAAATAAAAGCTAGAGTTTGTACAACCAAAAACCTGTCATGAAAAGAAGATTTTGGAGTTATTTTAGGAAAACTCTAATGATAGATCAGGAAATGTGAGAGTTTGGACAAACAATGAAGATGCATCCGACAAGAATAAATTTTGATTGGTACTTCGCCAAAGAAGGAAAGATTCAAATCTAAAGAGAAATTGGTACTACAATGAAAAAGGAATTTATATCTATATTATATTAAAAGATAGGTAGTAAAGCATGAGGTTAAGCCAAGTGACATGTTGAAAAATGCCACGTGGCAGTTTTATGGAATCTATTTGTATAATATTGAAAAAATTTATTAATTGATATTCTTTTGGATCTAATTAATAATGGAAAAAATATCTGTTAGGAATTGCATATTCCGTGACTTATAATTACCATATTTCGAGTAATATTATATGACAAATATAATATTCATGGTGTACTTTAAAATGAGGAAGTAAAGTAAGTATTAATTAGAGAAAACAACGTAAGGAAATGAATATTCATTGTTTCCTTCAAGAGAGGTAATAAAGTAAGCATTAATTAGATAACATATTATAAGAAAATAGTATTTAACCTAGGCAGAATCGATAGATCATATTCAATATCCCCTGGTTTTGAAATAATTTTATTTTTTATTTGTATTATATTAAACTAATCTGTCTTCTATATTATTGCTTTAAGTAAAATATATGCAAATACCTTTTCCTGTTGAGCAAAGGTTTCCAAATTTTGGAGTAATACTTTGAGTCAATATAGTTAAGAGAATGCCAAGAGTAACTTATACTTTTTCTTTGAAATATGCGACTTTTGCAAAATAATAGGTAATGAAAAAAACAATGTATAAGATATTCTATTGACATTGTCATAAAAATGGACGGAAAAAGTTCTTTTTGAAACATGTTACGGACCAAAAATCGAATACTAAGAAGAAAAAAATATCATTATGGTATAACAATATATGATTGCTAAGACTTGCCATAAAAAACTAAATGATCACTTATTTATAATTTATATTTATAGCTTCCATATTTTCTATGTTATATTAAAGGAGGGTAGTTAATTTTAGCATATTGAAAAAAAATCACTTGAAACTTTTAGGCAAAACCTAAAAACATTTTGAATTTACTATATAAAGAAGTAAAGTTACTCTGGAAGCATCCTTTGGTAAATTAAAAGATCGTGAAAGGGAATCAATCTCGGAGTTCAAATTCAACGGACAAAGAAGGAAATATTATATGAAACAAGGTTTTGAATATATTATATAATCTAGCAAGGAGATATTTACTACAATGAAGAACTACAACATTATGGGAAAAAATATTTATTACAGCGGTGATTTTATGGAAAGAAGATATTTTACAAAAGAGAAAGAAATACTCAAGTTTAAAATCTTTCATGAGGCAAAAATAAAAGATTCAAGACCGACTTTTACTTCAGGAGAGAGTATCAAGATTGTCTAGAAGTCTCGAAATCATAAAGGAGTCCAAATTAAAAGTTATCAAACTGATCGAGAGAAGTCAATTCAATATATTCGTGTTGTAGATACAATAAAATTACTAGAGAAAGTTATTGTTCCTACTCTAAGTTTCTTATTATGATCTTTGATTTGATCATTAAGTTTAGTGTTTATGTTTTTCAAATTTTTTCAAGGCCATTCATTGAAGCAATATATGACCACAATGATGTAGTCTCTTGCATAGTGAAGAATCCACATCACTTGAAAGAAGTATTTTGAGGTTCTATGGATTGTGGTATGATTATGTTCTAGATGCAATTTTGAGATTCCAGAAAAATAAATAATTTTACTTTGTTCAATAATATATTTTTGTTATAATAAAGATTGAATTTCAAGATTGAATCATGAATTGTGGAATTGGTGGCTTATAAAAATGAATGTGTTTATTTAGTTTTTGAAGTTGCTAATTTAAATTTTCTTGATTTGGTTAACAGGGGTCTATGTATGAGAATAGAGTCACGAGTTATGTTATGCGGCGGCGCCTTCCTGAGATTCCTTGGAAGAGCGATGTAAGACTAAGCAATTAATGTCAGTGCGATTGCTATCCCCCAACTAAGGTCCCCTCCGTACGTTGGACTAGATTGTCAGTACCGTACGGGAAAACCAATGTCATGAGCAACTGAGAGAGTATAAATTGAGAATGAAAGAAAGCTTGATTGCATTAATGAAAGCTATTACAGAAAAGCAACACGGTGTCGAGGGGGAGAGACACCAGTACAGAGAATTGTTTGCTTGCTAGAAAGCTTGATTGCTTGATCACACCTAATAATGCTTAAAAAAAATAAACCAAAGTTACATGAATTAACCTAAATAAGTTGTAGAAGCACACTAAAAGAAAATGAAGTAAAACTACTCTATATTTACAATGAAAAGGACTTAGTCTTCTACAAGGTAGAAACAAGTCCGTTTGCAGCAACTTTGTCTTTAACATTAGGGTCTGCGCGCGCGGTGCTATTGGCATCTGCCTGTGGCTAGGCGCTGGCGATGGCTATCGGTGGGACGACAGAGGCACATGTGCGCTTGTCACTTGGAGCTGTCGAGACCACGAGGCCGACTGTGAAACTGGGCTTTGTGAGGCTTGTCAAGACGCCACGGGCGCGTCTAAGGGGTCATGGGGCATAGCTGGAAAGCCGCCGATGACATTCTCCCCCACTTGAGTTGGCGACGTCCTCGGCGCCTTACTTGCAAGATAGTCATCAATTAGGCTCTTGTAGGCTTTGAGGTTTGTTCCCCTCTCCAAGTATTCTCCTCTACATTTTTCACCAAGAACTCTTGGTGATCTTTCCTTGAGACGTGAATCACTCGATCATCAAGAATAGCTTCAGAAAGCCTTTTTCCGGTTGAATCGGGGCCTCGAATACTGGGCATTGTGAGTTGGCTCCGTGAAGGATCCTCCATATCTTCCTGAAAAGGTTTCAGGAGACTGACATGGAAAACGGGATGGATTTTCTACCAAGCTGGGGTATCCACCCGGTATTCGACTTTCCCAATGCGCCTTTCAATAGAAAAGGGTCCAATATATTTTTGCAATAGGCGAGGGTCATGGACCCCTGAAAACAAGTACCGCTTTGAAATTTTGACCATCACTTTGTCTCCTACTTGGTATTCAACAAAGCGACGATTTTGATCAGCATGCCTCTTCATCCGCTTTTGGGCTTTGACAAGATAGCTCCGCACTATCACCAAATTTCGCTTCCATTCTTTTGAGAAGCTAGCAGCTCGAGGAGGTTTTGACATGTTTGGTGCATTCACGGTGTGTGGGAGTAGCTGTTGCTGTCCGGTAACAATTTCAAAAGCGCTCTTGTTAGTACTAGAGCTCTTTTGTGAATTGAAACACAGTTTAACAGCATCCAAAAGCTTCACCCAGTTCTTCTGCGATTCGGTTACGAAGTGGCGGAGATATTCCTCCAGCATGCCATTGAACTGCTCTATCCGGCCATCAGATTGCGGATGAAAACTTGAATTGTGGCTCAATTTTGACCCGAGGCACTTAAAGAGTTGGTTCCAAAAGTTGCTAATGAAGTGTGAGTCGCTATCACTAATGATGTCTTTAGGCAAGCCCCAATATTTGACGACATGAGAGAAGAAGAGTCGAGCTGTATCTTCTGCTGATATATATTGCGGGGCTACTATAAAGGTAGCATACTTGAAAAATCGATCCACCACAACCAAGATAATTGTGAGATCCCCGACCTTGGGCAATCCGGTGATGAAATCCAGGGAAACGCTTTCCCAATGTCTCTTTGGGAAAGCTAGTGGTTCCAAGAGTCCCGCTTGTGTCAAGCGGTCCAACTTGTCCTTCTGGCATACTAGACAAGTTTTCACATACTGAGCGACGTCATCGGCCATTTGAGGCCAATAATATGCATGGAGAAATAATGCCATGGTGCATTCTTCACCGCGATGGCTGGCCCATAAAGTATCGTGGCATTCCGCCAGAAGAGTCCTTCGCAGATCTCCTCCTTTAGGAACATAAAGTCGGTTCCTTTTCACTTTCAGGAAACCATCTTCTGTGTAGAACTGGCGAGTCTTGTCCTGTCCTACCAAATCAACCAAATACTGTGCAGTAGGGTCCTTGATGAGTAGATCCTGTATCTGGTCTTTCATGGAGGTGGCTACTTCGCTCCCCCTTAGGGTGGCGAGTTGGCACACGGATGCTAGATTAGCTCTCCGACTGAGTGCATCAGCAACATGATTAGTCTTCCCACTTCGGTACTCCAGGTTAAAGTGAAATTTCTCTATGAGTTCCTGCCATCTGGCCTGTTGACCATTCAGCTTCGGCTGGGTCATGAAATGGCTAACAGCTATGTTGTCTGTTTTGACCACGAACGGGGTTCCCAGCAGATAGTGCCTCCAAAGGCGTAAGCAATGAACGACAGCCAATAATTCCTTCTCGTGGGCGGCATAGCGTCGCTCTGCATCCTTCAGCTTCCGGCTCTCGTACGCTATGGGATGTCCTTCTTGTAGTAAGACTCCACCAAGGGCATAGTCGGAGGCATCCGTTTGTACCTCGAATGTCTTGGCCAAATCAGGGAGGGCCAAGACGAGGCTACTAGACATAGCCGCCTTAAATGTGTAAGGCCTCCGCTCGCCTGGGTCCCCAATCCCAAGGTGTGACCTTCTTGAGAAGTTCTGTCAATGGTACTGCGATGAGGGAGTAATTTTTCACAAATCGTCGATAGAAGTTGCATAGGCCAAAGAACGCCCTCAAAGCGTGGATATCCTTAGGTGGCGACCAATCTATAATAGCCCCATCTTGATTCCCCCTTCCTCAATGACATGTCCGAGCAAGTCGATTTGTTTTTTAGCAGAGGAGAACTTGGATAGCTTTGCATATAATTCGTGCTCCCGCAATCGGGCTAGGACCTTCCGCAAGTGCTCCAGGTGTTCTTCCAGTGTCTAGCTATATACCACAATGTCATCCAAGTAGACCACCATGAATTCATCAATGTATTCTCGGAAGACTTGGTTCATCAGGGTGCAAAATGTGGTTGGTGCATTAGTCAAGCCGAATGGCATAACCAGGAAGTCGTATGATCCATATCTTGTCACGCAGGTCGTCTTGTGTTTATCACCCTCTGCAATTCGAACTTGCCAATAACTTGACCTCAAGTCTATTTTGATAAAAACCGTCGCACCACCCAATCTATCAAACAAGTCTGCCATTAGCGGAATATGGTACTTGTTCTTCACAGTGATTTTGTTTAGAGCCCGATAATCCACACAGAGTCGTAAGCTTCTATCATGTTTCTTTTGGAATAGCACAGTGGACCCGTATGGGGACTTGGAGGGAACGATGATCCCTGTGTCTAGCATTTCCATCAACTATCTCCGAAGCTCGGTGAGTTCAGGTTGTGACATTCTGTACGGTGCCCGGGGGGGTTCGCACCCGGCACTAACTCAATCTTATGGTCCACAGTGCGCCTAGGCGGGAGTCGCTTTGGCATGTCTTGTGGCTTGACGTCTTCAAATTCCAGTAGCAGCTCCTTTACGGGTGCAGGAAGAGGACCCAAGGAGCGTTCTATATCTTCAATGCAGAGGGTAGCTAAGAATGTAGGTTCATGTCTTTTGACCCCCTTCTTCAATTGCAAGGCCGAGATGTTTTCAACGGCCATCTTCATGGGCATGCATGGGATAATGCAGGGCTTGGCCTCATTTGTTCCCATCATCAGTAGCATGACTGCATACAACACAGGCATGGTGTTGGTTTGCCTCAATAATTCCAACCCTACTATCAACTCGAAGTCATTTATGATCACCACCCGCAGGTTGAATTTTCCTTCATGAGGGCCAAGCTTCACTGGTACTTCTCTGGCTATTCCGCCCACTGACTGAGGAGGTGAGTTGATAGCCTTGACACGACCTCTTCCCTTTCCTGCAACTAGTCCAAGGCGCTTCACCTGAGTCGAGGCTAAGTAGTTATGGGTAGCACCCGTGTCTATCATCGCCCAATGGGCTTTCCATTTACCTTCATTTCGACGAACATTAAGGTCCTCTCTTGTTTAAGAGGAGTCCTCTCATCCACCTTCTTTTTTCCTTTTTTGGTGATTGTGCAGGTCCTTCTTCTTACGGATACCAGTATTGGTTCCCGCTAAGGCCTCAGAAATAGAGCCAACAATTGCATTGAAGGCATCTACTGGTTCGGTCTGGTCCACATCATCTGCGTCGTCATCTGTCCTATCATCAAAAGCTTGATGGGCGTTCACCTGTGCATGTGAGAATTCATTATTCCAATGTGGTCTGTCACAATGACGGCATCTTGAAGGGGGTTTCCTCCCTCGATCGTTATTGTTAGATGCAGTGCTAGTACTGCTTGAGGAGGGAGCCTTAGATTTGGTTGCACTCCGATTTCCTCCACTTCTGCTAGGGCCACCAGTGCTCGGCTGACCCCCTTTGTATCCTCCTCGAATAGTCTGTTGAGGCCTATCCTTCCGAGCTTCCACTTGATAGTCCCCAAGGCACTCCGCTGCTTGGATCGCCTTAGGTAACGTGTCTACCCTTTGTCTTTGCAGCTCCATACGAGCATAGGGTTTCATCCCTTCCAGAAAGGTGAAGAGTTTGTCTTTGTCCCCCATGCCACGTATGTTCAGCATGAGCGCGGAGAATTCTCGCACGTAATCCCGCACTGATTTGGTCTGGCGGAGCTCCCGTAGCTTTCTCCTTGCATTGTACTCAACATTTTCAGGGAAGAACTGTAGGCGTATGGATGCATTCAGTTCTGCCCATGTCTCGAGAGCATCTTCACCGGCCCTGATGGCTTCGTACTTCACCCGCCACCAGAGTTTAGCATCACCCTGAAGATACATGGCAGCAGTTGCTACCTTCTTAGCTTCTTCTAGACCCCCCACGGCATCGAAGTACTGTTCGATGTCGAAGATGAAGTTTTTCACTTCTTTGGCATTCCGAGCTCCACTATATGGCTTTGGCTCAAGAATTTTCATTTTTTGTGCCATGGGGGCGAGGTTCACAACACCCCTGATTTGGTTCCCGCCTCCTCAAAGCAAGCCTTGTAAAGCCGCATTGACAACGTTGAGTTAGCCTGTCAAGTTGTCTATAGTTTGTTGCATGGTAGTCACCCAGTCTGCCTCTTGTGCCCTATGGTCTAAATCATCGGCACGCTCCTGTTAGAGGTCCTCAAATTTTCCAAAAATTTTGGCTGCCTTTATGGCTGCTATTTGCCGGTCTCTTTCAGAGTCGCGACTGATATTTTCTATGTCAACTTCGGCCTGGAGCATTTTGCGGTCCAGGTCTTCCAACTTTTGCACTAGGCTGGTCTTTAGATCAGGCACCATTTTCACGGATGGGCCGTAATACGTCAACCTTCTCCTCAAGGATCGCGATGCGATCCCCATGATTCACCATGATCAGAAATGATGGTAATTGCAATGTTATCCCTCGTCTGATGTCGAGCCTAGGCTCTGATATCAATTGTTACGCGGCGCTTTCCTGAGATTCCGTAGAAGAGCGACGTAAGGTTAAGCAATCTGATGTCAGTGCGATTGTTGTCCGCCAACTGAGGTCTCCTTCGTACGGTAGATTAGATTGTCAGTGTCGTACAGAAAAATCAATGTCATGAGCAACTGAAAGAGCAGAAAAGAGAATTGAGAATGAAAGAAAGCTTGATTGCATTAATGAAAGCTATTACAAAAATGCAACACGGTGTCGAGAGGGAGAGACACCAGTACAGAGAATTGTTTGCTTGCTAGAGTTTTAATTGCTTGATCACCCTAACAACGCTTAAAAAAAATAAACCAAAGTTGCAGGACTTGACCAAAATAAGCCGTAGAAGCACATTAAAAGAAAATGAAGTAAAATTACTCTATATTTACAATGAAAAGGACTTAGTCTTCTACAAGGTAGAAACAAGTCCGTTTGCAGCAACTTTGCCTTTAGCATCAGGGTCTGCGCGCGCGGCGCTGTTGGCATCTGCCTGTGGCTGGGCGCTGGCGATGGCTATCAGTGGGGCGACAGAGGCACATGCGCGCTTGTCACTTGGAGCTGCCGAGACCGCAGGGCCGACTGTGGTGTTAGGCATTGGGAGGCTTGCCAGGACACCACGGGACACGTCCAAGGGGTCATAGGGCATGGCTGGAAAGCCGCCCATGACAGTTAACTTGTAGTAGTTGATAAGTGAAATGTTTTCAATTAAAAGTGCATTTATGTGCTTTTTTTAAATAGTGTTTTAGGCATTATTTTATTTGAAATTTTTATTTGTAAAATAAATGGTGTTGAACATCTAACTATTTGACATTTTTCACTTTTCAAAGGTACGAGATGAATACAGTTGAAACTACATGAGAACTGAAAACTATGACATCAACTGACAAGCATCCTCTGCAAGAAAAGGTATACTGATACTTTTATAATTAAAATTTAATATTTTAATTTCGAAATCGTCATATGCGTACTTTGCTGAAATCTTGGTAATAATTTTTTTGCTGAAAGAACTAGCCCCAAAGAGTGCGAGATAGGTGGATTTGATCCATGAGTGAGACTCTACAATTTATATTTAGAATTATAATTTTATGAGGGTGCAATAGATTAGGGTGCTTAGAAACAAATAATGAGGGTGCAATACTCCTAGAACTTACTTATTAATTGGTTTGACCTCAATGTAAGAGACAAGGTAAAAGCTCATGTTGTTCACATAGATTAGGATAGTAAAGGAAATATTTGCGTGATTTCTCCCTCGAATTTTGGGATTTTTGTGAAACTGCATTTTATGTATTGAAATAAAAGAGAAGAAGAATTGTATTGGTTATGACACATAGTATAAAAAATAAAATTACTAAATATTATTAGTAGATGTTATAATAAAATAACAAATTTGATTTTAGTTTGGACAAATTCAATATCACAAATTAGTACTAAATATGATATTATTCTGATGATTATAGGTAAAAATGTTAGATGCGAAAAAACTAATTAGAATATCACGGTAGTTTTGAAAAATATATAAATAGGGAGATAGAGATAATATGAGGACATTTATACTTTGAATTAATTAAAAAATGAAGTACATAATACACAAAAATATTATTGATTAATTTAGAAATTGAAAAATAGAATAAGTACCAAGAGTGTGTGTGTATATATATAGTAATATAAAGGCAATTGTAATATGCCTTATAGAAATCACATGTATGCAGACTTGATGGCTTACATGAAAAGAATCTTTTATACAAAGGGCATTAAATAGTATGGCCTTGATTTTTGGAATTGTAAAGGAAAAGATCTCAAATCTATGTGAGATCAAATTTGTACAAAATGGCTTGCAGTATATGTAAAGATCTCTTTGATAAAAGGAAAGTAGGTTGATAATCTTGTATTTAAAGAAATTATATTATTTGAAGGGAAAACAAATCTGGAACCAAGTTTCTTATTGTTGTAGGTTGTATATCTTGACAGAATCTTAGTATTTGTGCTTATCATGTCAGTCTAATCAAATTTCCAAAAAGAAAGAGGAGAAAGATAATTTTAGTGAAGCCTTGTTTCTTAAAAAGTTTCTAGGATCACATATTGGTCCTTGGATTTGAATATGGCTGGTGATCAATTTGCTAGGTATTATATCTGGTTGAATCAGTGCAAAGTTGTAAATCTTTCTGATAGTTCCTTGAGATGTGCAGATAAAAACCAAAGTGTTTTTGAATGAGAAATTTAATTTTCTGCCATGAAACAAGTAGAGAGCTGTGGGAAGTACATTAACCTTTAATAAACAATTGTCTCCGTGCATAAGGTACCTAAACATGAAGCTATAATTTGCTTGAAGTGATTGAGAACTTCTAAAACGAATCCTAGAAGTGCTCAGATGTTAGAGTTAGCTGCTTGATTTCACTTTTCTTAATAATGTGCAACAGCATATGTAAGGTATCTTGCTTGATTCTATTTCTTAAATCCATGTTGATTGCATTTTTCACCGTAGAATTCAATCCGATTTAGGGCGTACATAACAGACACACACAGATTTTTCTTTGCGGTTTAAATCATTATAACTGACGTAATAACAATTGGTTATTGTGATCCCTGCATTTTTCGTTACCCAAAATAGATCAGCTATGCTTCTAACCAATTGATATATAAAAATAAAAAAATAATTAATAAATTCATTTAGAATACATAATATTGTCTTCTCCTATATATCTTATTATTGTTTCGAGTTCGTAATTTTACTAATTTGACTCTAAATATTATAATATAGTTAATTTTTTTCTCTTGTCTAAATATTTTTAGCGCCAATCCTTTCCCATATAAATATAAATTTATGTATCCTACGGGTTCTTTTGGTTCACAAAAAATCATACTTGTATTATAATGCGAAAATTATAATACGAAACTTAAATAAGAAACAAATATTTATTAGATATACTTTCAATGTATAAATATTTGTTTCATTGGATTAAAAATAAAAAATATAGAGTATAACATGAAAATTACATTTGATTTTTCCATATATAAAAACTTTTATAAAATTTTATTTTTAACTTTAATATTGGTTTTCTTAACGGATGTTGGAATAAGCGCTTTGGAGAAGGATATTTTGGTCATTTAATTATTTTATCCTGAGATAGCTAATTTTTATATTATTATCCCACATGAATGTAGAATAAAAATAGTAGATAAATAAGATTGTGGTATAACTATTCTTGCAATTTCTTATACCAAAGAAAATTCATCCAACATGAAATAATCTCACATTATATCTTAGGTTGTTTTTCTTCAATTTTGTCTAATATAAAATTTATTTTTTATTTTTTAAAATTTTAAATATTTATTTATTTACTTATTTGTAACTATTGAGTGTAATTTTTAAAATATTACACGTAAAATTGATGAAGAGAAAGTACTTAATTATTTATTCTAATAATTGAATTGTGATGACCTGATAGGTCATTTATAGTTCTAACCTTCATTTCTGTGTTCCGAAATCTCGACTAGCTCCGTTTAGTCTTCTACGATTTGCGTGTGCAATCCGTGTCTTTTTTCGAAAGGTTTTAATGTGAAAATTTGACAAAAATATGAAATCGTGCTTTAAAACTCATTTGAGTTGACTTCAGTTAACGTTTTGAATATATGGACCTGGGTTAGTATTTTGATGGTCCTTGTGGGTCCGTATCGTGATTTGAGACTTGGGTGTATGCCCGAAATCGAATTCAAAAGTCCCTAGATCGAATTATCGCCATTTGTTGAAAACTAGAAGTTTAAAGGTTAAAAGAAATTTCAAGTCTGATCGTAGTTTGACTTTGTTGCTACCGGGTCCGGATTCGGGTTTCGGAACTTGGTATAAGTTCATTACTGTATTTATGACTTGTATGCAAATTTTGATGCAAAAACAAAATTGATTTGACGTGGTTCAGACGTCCGGGTGTTAAAATGAAATTTCTTAAGCTTCTTTGAAAAATTTATTGTTTTGGTATTCGATTCATAGTTCTAAGTATTATTGCGGTATTTTGATCACGCGAGTGAGTTCGTATGATATTTTTGGACTTGTGTGCATGTTTGGTTTTGAACCCGAGGGGCTCGGGTGAGTTTCGTATAGGCTACGGATATTGTTGAACTTAACAAAATTCTGGTTTTGGCTTCTGCTATCATCTGGTGTTTTTTTCTTCGCGATCGCGAAGGTACTACCGCGATCGCGAAGAGTAATCTGGCCTGGGGGAGTTTTTCTTCATCGCGAACACGATGGCATGTACGTGAACGCGAAGCCTTGGGGGGTTGCCCTTCCCGAATGTGGACAGCCTTTCGCGAACGCATAAGGTTGAGGACCTGGGGAGGAAGGATAGTGTAACGACCCGATCAGTCGTTTTGAATGTTGTAACCTCATTCTTCCATTTACTGCTCATTTTATGCTTAATTATTGTTATGTGACTTTCCGAGGTAGTTGGTTCGGTTCTGGAGATGTTTCAGAATGAGTTGGGACACTTAGTCTCAAGGTTGGAAGCATAAGTAGAAAAGGTTGACCGGATGTTGACCTATGTGTAAATGGCTCCGGAATGGAGTGTTGATGGTTCCGATAGCTCCGTAGCATAATTTTGAACTTAGGAGTGTGTCCGGATAGTGAATTGGAGGTCCGTAGTAGAATTTGGCTTGAAATGGCGAAAGTTGGAAAATTAGAAGTTTTGAAAAATGAGAAATTTAAGAGAATTGACATTGTGGTTATCGAGCTCGGATTTTGGTTTCGGGAGTTGGAGTAGCTCTGTTGTGTCATTTATGACTTGTGTGCAGAATTTGAGGTCAATCGGACGTGATTTGATAGCTTTCGGCATCGATTGTAGAAGTTGGAATTTCCTAGTTTTTATTAGGCTTGAATTGGAATGCAATTCGTATTTTTGATGTTGTTTGATGTGATTTGAGGCCTTGTCTAAGTTCGTATCATGTTTTAGGACTTGTTGATATATTTGGTTGATATCCCAGGGGCCTCGGGTGGATTTTTGATGGTTAACGGATCAAATTTTGGACTTGGGAGATTGCTTAAGTTTTTCTGGTGCACAGGTCTGGTTTCCTTATATGCGATCACGTGGATAGGTCCGGATCGTGTAGGCTTAATTGGGCAGCTGAGGTTTTTGTTCTATGCATTCGCAAGTGGAGGGATACGATCGGTAGTTGAGCGAAGCAGTGAATCGCGAACGCGTGGCTAAGGTCGCGATCGCGTTGAGTAAATGAGGCAGAAGCTGGGTCACGCGCATTTGTTCATTGCGAACGCGTGAAGTCGTTTGCGATCGGGTAAGTTTGAGGGGGCAGTGCATCGCGTTTACGTGGAGGTTTTCGCATTCGCGTAAGGTTAATTTGTGGGGTAGCATAGTTGTGCTTTGCGATCGCAAAGCATTTTTCGCGATCGCGATCGCGATTAAGGACATCTTGGCAGACTTAAATATTTCAAAAATGAGGGTTTGAGTTTATTTTACAAATTTGATTTTGGGAGTTCAGTTGGAAGCGATTCTTTGAGAGATTTTCAAGGAAGTGATTGGGGTAAGTGATTCTTACTTAGTTTTGATTACATTCCATGATTATATCCTTGATTTCACCATTAATTAGTGATTTGAGTTGAAAAATTGGGAAAAATGGAGAAAACTCATTAGGCCGAATTTTGGGGATTTGAGCGAGATTTTGATATCGGATTTGAGTAATTTTGGTATGGTTGGACTCGTGGTTGAATGAGTGTTCAGATTTTGTTACTTTCATCGGATTCCGAGACATGGGCCCGGGGGTTTACTTTTGAGTTAACCTTTTTGACTTTTGATTATGAACTTAGAATTTTTATATAGAATTGATTCTTTTAGCTCGTATTGATTGTATTGAATTGTTTGCGGCTAGATTCGAGGAATTTGGAGGCCGATTCGCGAGGCAAGCGCTTGTTGGAGTAGAGTTTTGCATGGCTTGAGGTAAGTAACACTTTTAAACTTGGTTCTGAGGGTATGAAACCCCAAATTTCGTGTTATGTGGTTGGTGTTGAGGTGATGCGCATGCTAGGTGACGGGCATTTGGGCGTGCACTGTAGTAATTGTGATTTAGTCGATTCCATGGAATTGTGTAGCTATCTTATTTGGACATTATTACTGTACTTTAAGCGTTAGACCACTTGAGTTGTGATTCATGCTAGAAAACATGTTTAGGCTATATCCTGGTACTATTGGGACCCAAAATGGTCGATCTTTGCTGTTGAGTTATTTGCTTAATTGGTGTCATGTACTCGGTCGCATTTATCACTGCATATCATATCTCACTCTCCGTTACCGTATATTATCACATCTTGTATCATTGATTTGGGCTGCTTAGCATGAGTGTTGTCAGCCCGAGAGACTAGAGAGATTGATGACTGAGTCAGGATGATGGCCTGTTTGTGAGTGACATTTATGGGATCGGGCTGCACGCCGCAACAGACTTTACTAATTCATGCCACGATTTGGCTTATTATAGCACTTGGGCTGCACACCCACAATGAGCGCAATTGATTTATTGATTCATTTGTATTTGGCTGGATCTGCCCTGTACGGTGATGAGTGATTAAGGGTGATGAGTGAGAATTGAGACAATGGTTGAGTACACCGAAAGTGTGAGTACGTGGGGCTTTTATTGTGTTGCATCACATACGATAGGCATATTGGCATGTAGATATAGAGACGTCATATTCCTCATGTCATTTAAACTTGACATATTTTATCTATTCTGAGTTTAATTGTTAAACCTGGAAGCATGCCTAAATTCCTTTATCGTTACCTATAGATTATGAATTTCTCAGATATTACTGTCATATTTTTCGTAAATTTCCGCATTGTCAATTCTATATGTGGGCTATAATGTTCGAGCCCATCACTACTTTCAGTCCAAAGGTTAGATCTGTTACTTATTGAGTTGGTTGTACTGACGCTACACCCTGCACTTCAGGTGCAGATCCAGGTATTTCCGGGCACGGTGGTTACTGATTTTCAGAGTTCACTCATTCAGAGATTACCGAGGTAGCTGTCCTGGCATCCGCAGACCTTGAATCTCCTCCCCTATCCCTTAGTTTACTTGTTCAGTTTCTGCTATATTAGACAGTGTATCAGACTTTGTATTTCTATAGATGCTCATGTACTCAGTGACACCCTAGTTTTGGGAAAACTTTTATATATCGAGTTGTGATGGTTTTTATTAGTTTTTATGAGATCTTTACTTATTTAAACCTTTTTTTAGTATATTTTAAATTTGAAAGTGTTGGTATGTCTGAGTTGTCAACTTTTTTAGTATCATGGTAGGCGCAATCACGACAGGTTGAGTTTTGGTTGATGACAATCAATGATTTGCTCTATGCGAACGCGAGCATGGCTCGTGAGCGCGAAGGCCTGGGGGGAGAAGCCTTCGCAAATGCGTGAGTGAACTCGAGAACGCGGCAGGCCCAGTGAACGCGAAGAAGGCCTGACGCAGAGACCTTAAATATTTGCAAACAGGGGACTTCACCCATTTTTTTGTCATTTTTTAATTAGAGCTCGACCTAGAGGCGATTTGGAAGAGAAAATTCATCATCCTTTTATAGGTTAGTATACTTTAACTTATATGCTTCCATTTCTATCGTCACCCATTAATTTGACTTTTAGGGAAAAGTGTAAAGATCTTAACTTTATATATTGTAATTTAATTCCCTAGCATTATTTGAGATTATTGAGTCGATTTTGGTTATATTTGATTGGTTTGGAGGCGGATTTTAGAGGAAAGGCCCCGGTAGAGCTTTGATTTGCTTGCGGAGTGAGGTAAGTGTTGGGTTTAACCTTCATTTGAGAAGATTAGGAACCCTTGAGCTATGTGCTATGTGAAATTCATGTGTAGCGGCGTATATGCGAGGTGATGAGTGTATATACGCCGTCAAAATATTTGTTTCCCTGCTTTCCCGTATCTCATTAATTATTTTATTCCATGTCGTATGTTTTAAATGCTTTCCATGCCTTTATTTACTACTTGTTATTTATTATTCTCGTGTTAAAAATGTTAGATTCTCCCATGCTTCCATGATTAACTGTTATTTTCCTTAATTAACTTACTTGTACCCTTTAGTTGTCATTTATTTGACTTGTCTTACTTCTTAGTATTAATTATAGTGAATTCTTAATTTGGCACGAGATTTCCTTTCTGGTTCTGCTTCATATTCGTTAATCGAGAGATTCTTGTGATTCGAGTTGTTAAATTGATTACACTTATCGATTTATTTAGATTGATATGGTGGGATCGAATTGCGTGCCGTAACATGTGAAATAAGGGTGGATTGATATGGTGAAATAAGGGTGAATTTATATTGATACGGTGGGATCGGGTTGCACGCCGCAACATATGAAATAAAGGTGATTGATATGGTAAAATAAGGGAGAATTATGATATTGACTCTGATTATATGGTGGGATCGGGTTGGACACCGCAATATATTTATTTATTATTATTGATACTAACATGGTAGAATAACGGAGAATCATATTGTACGGTGGGATCGGATTGCGCGCCGCAACAGTTTATGTGTTTCTATTCCTTAATGTATTGTGTTGGCTTCGGCACTTTCGTAGGAGACTCTAAGGATTGGTATTGCTGGTAGTTACTGGTTTTCTTTGAGGATTGAGTTATTTCCATGAGTTGATTGCCTTATTTCGTTTCCGCATTTTCCTTTCCTGTCATTATTTTTGTATTGCGTATAGGTTATTGTAAGTGACCCGCCTTAACCTCGTCACTTCTTCGTCGAGTTTAGGCTCGGCACTTATAGAGTACATGAGGTTGGTTGTACTTATACTACACCCTGCACTTCTTGTGCAGATTTCGGAGTCGGTCCCCGCAGCGTTCAATAGATTGCTCAGGTTGAATATCAGTATGGAGACTTGAGGTACAACTGCTCGGTGTTTGTAGCCCTGAAGTCCCTTCATACTTTATCTTAGCTGTATATTTTTCTTTCAGACAACTTTATTTTGATTTAGACCTTTATTTGTAGTATTTTAGTAGCTCGTGCACTTGTGACACCAGATTCGAGGTTGTATTAGATATTTCAGTTGTTATGATTTTTCGCACTTTATTTCAGATTTATGTCAGTTATTTTGATTTCATTATTATTATTTGATCTGAACTATTAAAAATGGATAAATTATTCTAACGTTGGCTTTCCAAGCAAGTGAAATGTTAGAGGTCATCACGGTCTCGAGGGTAGGATTTTCGGGTCGTGACAAGTTGGTATCAGAGCACTAGGTTTCCTAGTTCTCACGAGTTACGAGCAAGCTTAGTAGAGTATGGAGGATCGGTACTGAGACGTCTGTACTTATCTTCTAGTGGCTATGGAGTTTAGGAAAAATGTCACTTCTTTCTTACTCTGTCGTTCGATTTTATTCTATCATTGATGATTGAACCCTTCTACTCTTGTTCTCTCGCAGGTGGAGAGAACACACACTGCATCGATCGTCAGTGCCCCTTGTGGCAGCTACGACCAGGGGCAGAGGCAGAGGCAGAGCTTAGCCTAGAGCTCGAGCAGCAGCACCAGCAGTGGAGCCTTAGGTAGATTTTGATGAGGAGGCCCCAGCTCAGACTGTACCTGTTGGACCAGCTCACGTCCCGGAGGGGTTCATAGCCACTCCAGTACTTCAGGACGCTCTAGTCCGTTTGGTGGGCCTTATGGAGAGTGTGACCTAGACCGGTACCTTTCTGAAAGCACCAGCTATCTCTCGGGCTGGGGAGGAGCACAAACTCCCGCTACTCACACCCTGGAGCAGGTGGCTCCCCAGTTTCAGACTCTAGCAGCCTCGCTAGTTGGGGTAGTTTAGTCGGTTGTTGCGGCATAGGCCGATGATAGGCCCGCTTTGTCTTCTGTTGCTATGTTGATGTTGGATAAATTCACCAAGCTCTTCCCTGTTCATTTCAATGGTGCATCTTCTGAGGACCCACGAGATTTTCTGGATCGTTGCCACGAGGTGTTGCAGAACATGGGTATAGTTGAGACCAATAGGGTCGATTTTTCTACATTTCAGATGACTGGTTCCGCTTGGAGATAGATGGTGGAGAGATTATATGTTGACTAGATCAGCTGGGTCTCCTGCACTTACCTGGGATAAGTTCTCACAGCTATTTCTAGAGAAGTTCGTACCTGTCACCCTGAGAGAGGAGTAACACAAGCAGTTCGGGCGACGGGGTGGTATGGCTGTCACCCAGTACGAGACTCGATTTGTGGACTTAGCTCGCCGTGCCACTATCTTGCTTCCTATTGAGAAGGAGAGCTTGAGGAGATTTATTAATTTTCTCACTTACACCATCAGGCTTCAGATGTCTAAGGTGATAGGGAGTGATATTTCCTTTCACACAACCGTCGATATTGCTAGATGTATCGAGTTGGTTCGTGCTCAAGACAGGGGGCCGGTGTCAGATAAAAGGCCCCGTCATTCTGGTAGTTTCAGCGGTGCCTCATTTGGAGACAGGGTGCTTTTGGTAGAGGCCATCATTCTAGGCCATTTCATTTAGCGCTTCAAGCATCTCACAGTGCTTCAGGGAGTCGTGGTCCTTATGTGCCTTATTCTGGGCAGCCAGCCTACAGTGCACCATCAGCTCCTATCAGTGCGCCTCCGATTCAAAGTTATCACCATGGTTATTTGGCCCGTTCGGGTCATTTTCAGCTTCAGCAGCCACAACACCATGAGGTCATGTCCGAGATTATTAGGCAGAATGCCACAATAGAGTTCTCGTGCCATGGTTCCGTCACCAGTTGCTCCACCGCCCGCTTAGGCGGCCAGGGGCAGGGGTGAGGCAGCCAACGGTGGGGGTTAGGCAACTAAAGGTTGTCCCAGAGATATAGTTCAGAGCGGTGGGGCCCAACTCTGATGTTATGCTTTCCCAACTAGGCCTGAGGCCGAGTCATCTACAGCCGTTGTCATAGTTCATCATAATCAAATGCTTCCAAATCAATCAAATCATGGAGGCTGTCAAGCCCGCAGTGTACAACCACAAATCACGTGTATATCCTTAACACACCTAAGGAACTGATTATTTCCACTACTATGATAGTCTAAACCATTGCTAATTGGCCCAATTCCTTCCAATTTACTCCTTACTTGCCTGATAATAGTAGCTCTGTTCAAACATAACAAACCTCAAAAAACACTCATACCTAGTAACCCTAATCACAAGGCCACATCGTCTCAATACCCATCAACCATCTCTTACCATCCCCATGCTCTCAATAGCATCTCCAACTTATACACTGGTCCTGAAAGACCTTCCGCGAATCCGAAGTTGTTTCTACCATTTCTCCAACACTACACTGTAGACTCGATGATAACATAGAAGTTCCTCAAGTACTCTTCACACCCTTCCACAAAACCTAGTCCTCAGCCACATAACAGACGTAAAAATCTTTACACACCGCACTTAAATTCTCGTACCCACCAGAACCGTTGTTGAGAGTCACCCACTCTGACCTGGTCCCAAATATATAACCAAACTCCACTGCTATGATAGCACATGAACCAATAAGGTGAATGGTAACACATATATATCAAATTCCTTGTCCTCTTGGTCATAACTAATTAACTAATGCACCGATTACTAGAAATCACACAGGCACACGACCATGTGACTCACTTATTGAGGGTGTGCTCCCCACTTAGCCTTACGCTACAATCACATAGATCCAGACCCCACAACATCCTCTTCTTCCCAGTTACCATGATCCCACATCGTTGCTCCACAAAATTCCTCATAAGTTCTTGTTGGACTAATCATAACACATCCTGAATTACCCGCCACAATCGTACACTCGACCTCCTAATCGTCATACCATCTTCTTCAAGCGATCCAAGCTCACCTCGTAGTACATTCATCCCATGTTGGGCAGAAAGTAGAACTCTTCATAGGAACCTCATAAAATCACGTAAGTGCTAACCTGCTCACAGGAGATAGCCCACATGTGTACCCTCATCTTGACCTCCTCCAACTTTATTCTATAGTTGCATCCAGCATGAAATCAACTAACCTTCTTGGGTCCACACTGATCCGCCATCCGTAAGAATCCCTTCATTTATTAACATCACCCGAAGGTCCAACAATAGGTGATCAAGCCCTTCTCGCCACATTAAAATTTTCCTAGGCATAGAAACCACCTCAGAAATCATCTCCTTGGAACCATCAACACCGGAAACACCGATTCGATCCTGAAGTCGCAGCACACAGCCATCTCGAATAACTTCCTCTTAGGTTTCATCTCACAACACCACATCCAGAGGCAAACGAATGAAGAACAATCATGCCGACGAGCCTCAACGCATTCAGTCAAGGACGATGACACCAAATATTAACAAAAATTCTTCCAAATTCAAAAATATCAAATCTCGACCGTAGGCAACACAAATACTAGGTTGAAAGGACAGAACACCCCTCCATACAGCGACGATAATAGCCCACTCGAATACACAGAGAGAAACATCATGCATCACATCTGCAGTATCATTACAACTCCTCGATGTCCAATTGAAGCACTCCACATCGTATAAGAATGAATAGAAAGGAAACGAAGGCATAAGCCTCAATGGAATCAAATCGCATGACGAGGAATCAAGAAGGGAAGTGCTCCTAACAGCACTGTAGGCTCTCGAAGATAGGTACAGACGTCTCCGTATCGATCCGCAAGACTCCGCTACACTTGCTCATGACTCATGAGACCTAAGCGAACCTAACGCTCTAATACCAAGTTGTCACGACCCAAAATCCACTATAGGCGGTGATGGCGGCCAACATTGCCGTTAGGCAAGCCAACATCTAAATAATCATTTTATTATTTTTCTTAAATCATGAATCTTATTTAGATAGAAATGTTAGTGCATTAAAATAAATCGTAGTTACGTATAGTTTAATTAAAAATAATTAGTAAAAGTGTATCATTGTAATACATTCCACAAACAAATTCTAGAACACCCCTAAAACCTAGTGTCACAAGTGCATGAGCATCTAATAGAAGGTACAATAACAATACAACATCTATCTGGAATACAAGTTAGACAGGAAAAGGTAAATAATTCTGATGAGGACTCTGTATGCTGCGGATCGTAACAAAGGATGCAGCTCACCATAAAGTCCCCGCAATAGCTGCGCCTTTGCACTAGAAGACAGCCAAAATATATACTTGCATACTAAGTGCATAAGTTAGCATGAGTACGTAAATCAACGCGTACCCAGTAAGTATCTAGCCTGATCCTGGAGAAGTAGTGACGAGTGGTCGAGATCGATATTTACTAGTGCTCCAGTAAATCAAGTATAGTAGAAAGTAAACAAGAATGATGCATGGTAAATAAATAGTATAAACAAATATAGGTACGTAGTACGATCCTCTTCTGAACAGTGAACACAAGCTCTCGATTATCGGTTACCTCCTCAACTTGAGTATATATAAAATGGTCCCCACCAGATAGGACGTCACAACTCAAACCAGGAAAACTTAGGGAAGCATCGGTTTCCTGTCAAATATTACGTACCATTCTGCCGAGGCGAACGGCCCGATCACATAAGAGTGTTTCATGAAGTTGCCGAGGCGAACGACCTGATCCCTTAAGAGTATTTTTATAGAAAATGCCGAGGCAAATGGCTTGAGCCCATAAGAATATAATGCATGATACTGTTGAGGCGAACAGCCCGATCCCATAAGAATATGATACTGTTGAGGCGAATGGCTCGATCCCATAAGAATGTGGTACATAATCCTGCCGAGGCGAATGACCCGATCCCATAAATTTGTATTACATAATCCTGCTTAGACGAACGACCCGATTCCATTAGAATAAGAAGCTTTAAAGGGTCCTTGACCCCACTTACGAATATATGTATGAGTTAAGACATTTAAGGAAGGTTTTCGATGAAAACGTACAATGCGGGAGAAACTCGTAAGAGAAGCACAATTATTCCGCGGCTAATCAAGTAGCTCATCAAATCTCCACAATACTGAGTCTATCACTCTACGCAATCCTAGTCTCAGATCGTAATGCGAAATAAAGGAATTCCACAGGCAAGGATAAATCAAATAGTACAATTAAAGCATGGCGTGAACTTAAGTCTACCCGGACATAATAAGGAATTCTAGCATAGGCACGGACACTCGTCACCTCATATGTGCGCAACTCCCACAACATGTAGCATATAACAGGAATAACACCTACGGGGTAAATTCCCCCTCACAAGGTTAGACATGAGACTTACCTCGCTCCGAAGTTCCATAACCGGCTCCAACGTCTCTCTAACACCTCAAATCGATGCCCATCGATCTGAAACTAGTCAAACAATCGTAAAAACCAATAAAAATATACTCCAATATCATAATAAATTAATTTATAACAATTTCCAACTCTGCTCGAAAAGTTAACAAGGTCAACCCTTGGGCTCACGTGCCCGGATTCTGAAAATTTTTGAAGATAAACATTACCCATATGTTACGAACTCAAATATATGATTTATTATAAATTCCACGTCCAATTTCGTGGTAAAAATCCAAAATACCAATATCTAGGTTTTCTCTTAAAAAACCCACAATTCCCATAATTTTCATGTATAAATCCGTGTATAACTCGTGTATTTAACTCGTAAAAAGTGGAAAATCACTTACCTTGTGTTGCTTGATGAATATCTCCTCAAAATAGCTCTCTAAATTCGGCCATCCAAGTGAAAAATGAGAGAAATGAGAGCTAAGTCTCGATTTAAAAGAACCCTTTTGCCCAGCGACCTTCGCATATGCGAAGCAAATGGCCGCTTCTACGACGTCATTTCTACGAAAACAAGTATGCTTCTGCGGAAAGCACTGAAGGTCCATCCCTTCGCACCTACAGACAAGGTACTGCTCCTGCGACTTCGCAGGTGTGACCATCGACCCCCGCATCTACGCTCCCCTTCGCTTCTACGCTCCAAGAAGCTGTATCTGCACCATCGCAGATGCGTTCAAAATGTCGCTTCTACGAACCTTCACCACCTAGCCTTTCCCCGCTTTTGCAATGAGAGCCCGCTTCTGCGACCAAAATTCTGCCTGCGACATTCCCCTGGCTGGCCCCTATTCGCTTCTGCGATGATACCATCGCTCCCGCGTGTCCGCACCTCCAGACAAACCCACCGCAGGTGCAATAACCTAAGTCCAGAAATGATCCGATTTTAATCCGATTCAAACCCGGGGCCTCGGCACCCCGTCCGAACATACCAACATATTCCAAAACACATAGCGAACTTACTCGAGGCCTAAAATCACATCAACAACATCAAATTCTTTGAATCGACAGCCAAAATCGTTCTTTAAACTTTCAAACTCTTAAACTTCGCCGAACACGTCTGAGTTACACTTAAATATCCAAGAATGTCGCCTAATTTTGTGTGCAAGTGAAAAATCACAATAAGAACCTATTCCAAGGCTCGGAACCCCAAACGGACATCGATAACATCAAAATTTACTTCAAATCAAACTTAAGAAATCCTTAAACTTTTAAAACGCCAACCTACTATAATATGCGTCGAAATGCTTCCGGACCACCCAATACTCAACCCAAACATACGTCCAATTCCAAAATTATCATATGAACCTATTGGAACCCTCAAATCCCAATTTCGAGGTCATTTACTCAAAAGTCAAACCTTGGTCAACTCTTCCTACTTAAAGCTTCCGAATTGAGAATTTTTCATCTGAATCAACTCCGAACTTCCCCAAATTCAATTATGACCATATGTACAAGTCATGATACATGAACCAAAGCTACCCAACAACTCAAATCGCCGAACGACGCGCTAGGACTCAGAACGATCGGTCGGGTAGTCACAAGAGTCATCCTACAAAATCAATTCCGAACCATGCAAAAATCAAAGTCGACGATGCACACAAGTCATAATACACCCTGTGAAGCTCTTCGTGACCTCAAACGGCTGAACTGAATGCAAATACTCAAAATGACTAGTCGGGTCGGTCTATTTCCGGCATCATATTCATAGTTAGCCCATTCATCCTAGTTAGCAGTTCCAGCTCCGTATCAAGGTCACGATCAATATCGTCACTAGCATCAAGATTGTCACTATCATCAATATCGATCTCATCAAGAAGAAAACCTTTAGGCTTGTTATCCAGGAACTTGTTCAGAAATACCGTAATGAAAGGAACATAGGAGTTTGTCGCTAGGTATTTGACCAAATAGGATCGTCCAGCTCCTATAGAACCTATCACTAAAATACCCCTAGAGGGGGATAAGGCTAAGCGGAGCGAAAAGGGTTTTCCATGGGATGGAAAATGAAAACTATTTTCCCCACACGAAGTTTGTGAATAAGTGATTGTCTGATAATGAGCAAGGAATATCCGTCTTTCTGCTAAACAGGATGGATTGAACTCATAATTCATTAGATGCTTTTTATGAATGTCAACTAAGTATCATAAGTAAATTGCTCTCGGTTGTTCAATCATTTGATAACCAGAGTCATTCTTTGATAAACGATCACTATGAGTCAGATTCAATAGAATTTGATCAATCCTATTTTCTGTCGTTAAGTAATTCTCTAGTAAATAATAGAGAATTACTAGAGATACCTATATATGCTTATGTTTATCCATATGCTTATGCCCATAGTGGTTCAATTGATGGAGTATCCCCTAGGTATACTCCATAGATTTAGCTAAAATTGTCGAATGAATATTATAAGGACAATATTTTTTTGGTTCAGTCTTCGGTTCATATTCAAGATCAACTGGGATATGTAATTGTCAGCAAAGTTGTTTCTTTTTTTTTTCAAATCCAAAAAGCTCTTCTTACTTAGAATAGATCGTCGATTCAGCATTAGATAAAAGGGGTAAAATCCCCGTTTTTACAATTTACAATAAGCAGTTCAAATCATTTTATCAATATGAGTATCCTATATCAATAAAATATTTATTTTGAAACCACCTCTATATTAACATAGTGGTAGAAAGAGTACCATGCTGCGTCTAGACTTCAAACAGTTTGTTTTAACCATGTGAATAGTTCCACATTATTGGTTAATAGAGAATCAAAATAGATTTACCAATGAATCGCGAAATACTATGGTTCTTACATATAATTTGTGAATTTAGTCAGAAGTAATTCGCGAGATCATGCACCTCTCTTTCCTAGTTATAACGGAAAAGGGTACAGCTGGGTGGTCCAGCCTATTCTTGAAATAAACAACTCGCACACACTCCCTTTCCAAAAAAAATCAATATGCCAAGCACTACACTTAGATTTATTGGATTTGTTGCTATTTTGTGCGTCGGTAAAAAAAAAAATTACTTTTTGGGGGAGAGATACTATATCACCAATCGAGTCACAGGTATCTAACATATTCATACCTAACGATTTTCCACAAAGTGGTGACGAAACGTATAACTTGTACAAATCTTTCCATTTTCCAAGTCGATCCGATCCATTCGTTCGTAGAGCTATTTACTCGATCGCAGACATTTCTGGAATACCTTTAACAGAGGGGCAAATAGTCAATTTTGAAAGAACTTATTGTCAACCTCTTTCAGATATGAATCTATCTGATTCAGAAGGGAAGAACTTGCATCAGTATCTCAATTTCAATTCAAACATGGGTTTGATTCACACTCCATGTTCCGAGAAAGATTTATCATTCGAAAAGAGGAAAAAACGGAGTCTTTGTTTAAAGAAATGCGTTGAGAAAGGGCAGATGTATTGAACCTTTCAACGAGATAGTACTTTTTCAACTCTCTAAAAATGGAATCTATTCCAAACATATCTGCCATGGTTCCTTACTTCGACAGGGTACAAATATCTAAATTTGATATTTTTAGATACTTTTTCAGACCCATTGCCAATACTAAGTAGCAGTCAAAAATTTGTATCTATTTTTCATGATATTATGCATGGATCAGGTATATCATGGTGAATTCTTCAGAATTCGCCAACATATTGTTTTAGCTCCATATTGTTTATGGAGCTAAAACATAAGCATATATAGATCGTTATTAGGAGCTCTATATATGATTTCGTTCATTGACAAACTTTTGTACCATATTAGGGCATCCCATTACTTTAATATATAGTATTTCATTGCTTGTTTTGTTTGTTTGTCAACTCTAATCCAAATATCTATAGAATAGATTAGATTGGTACTAGGATTTTGCGATGTTTTTGGTATGTGTAGATATAGAATTCAACTTAATTTATTGATCATTACATATAATTCAATTAAGATATTGTATGAAAATATGATTTTTTCGATTCTCCTTTGAGAAAAGGAGGATTTTTGATTGGGTGGGTTCAAAGAAAAAGAAGTATTTTCTGTTTACCTTACTTACTTTCCTTTTCCTTATATCAATAACTCAATCAAAATGCAATTATCTCCAAGAACAAAAAGTCTGTTATGCTTAATACCTTTAGTTTGATCGGTATCTGTCTTAATTCGACCCTTTTTTCGAGTAATTTTTTCTTCGGCAAATTGCCCGAGGCCTATGCTTTTTTGAATCCAATCGTAGATATTATGCCAGTCATACCTCTGTTCTTTTTTCTCTTAGCCTTTGTTTGGCAAGCTGCTGTAAGTTTTCGATGAGATCCTTAATAATATCCTAGAAAATTCATGATTTATTCGAGAAAAAATTATAAAATAAATAAAATCAGATAAGCTTTACCGTTTGAAACCTTAATTCAAACATTGAAATTCTTGGATAGTGACGAGAAATCCGGCTTAACTTATTTCCTTATTTTTTTTACGCTTTCCTTTCCAATGAAAGACCTTATTAGGCTCCTCACAATACCTAATTGTGTATATAAAAAAATTTTGGTTAATGACAAACTCTTAGTAGAAAAGAATTTATGAAAATTCTTTTAGAGAAAGAGCTTCATTGCTTGGTGTCAAACTAGAATATGCGGTAGAAAAATGGATGATCTATTCTCTTTTTTTCAAAAAATTATCTTGGAGATTGTGTAATGCTTACTCTCAAACTCTTCGTTTACACAATAGTGATATTTTTTGTTTCTCTCTTCATCTTTGGATTCCTATCTAATGATCCCGGACGTAATCCTGGACATGAAGAATAAAATAAAAAGGGTTTTTCCTTGCTTGATTTTCAAATTTTCTTATGATTTACTACAGATTATTTACTACAAACTAGATCTATATTTAGTTTAATAAACTTGTTCCCTGAGAGAACAACGATCTAATAATTGATTTCTATTAGATCAAACCCTTTTTGTTTCTGAAGTAACTCTCATCAACTAGCACTAGTTTGAGGTGAACTAGCACTAGTTTGATGTCAACCTTTAGGAGTAATTCATCAAATTGGTTAAATCTAAAATAATAACATACTCTTTATTTAATATGATCCCACTATACATATCGATATACATAGAGATTCACCGACTACATTTCATCCACCCAGCGATCCTGATCTATTTGAAAATTGCTAGAATTGATATATCCATATATCATATTTCTGCAAGCATAAGAGTTTTTTCCTTTATGTTCGGTGGAAATCACATGTTATACTATATTCCAATAAATAGATATCTGTGTTATGATACAAGTCCACGTTTTCAAAAAAAAAATGGATGAGATTGGGTCCCAGCGGATCTAAACAATCTTATTTTTTTGAACATAAAGAAATAAAGAAGCCATTGCAATTGACGGAAAGACTAGGCCTACTAACGGCACAAAAATAGATGGGCACATATTATCATGTGTTCATGGCATGAAAGGTGTTTCTATGCAGGCGAGGACGAGAGACATACATAATATTGTGATATATTTTCCTTGTGTATAAATTCATGCCTTTATCTTGAGTTCTTACTGTCGCACCTATATTTTCTATGTGACCAGTCATTGTTATATTTTCTTTGTCCTCTACCTCAATTGTTGTTGTATATTTCACGCCTTCTATCTGTTCAACTTGTAAATATCATGCTTTCCTTCTTGTTTGGCATATCTATATCTACGTCATTTCTCATTGTTGCACTATCATATAAGTCTTCTACCATGTTAGTTATTCCTTCCTTCTATATGTTTAGCTTATAAAGACATGTTTTCCCTCTTGTTTGTTAAATCTACATCTAAGGCTTCTATCATGTTAGTTATTCGTGCCTTCTACTTGTTTAACTTATAAAGATCATGCTTTCACTCTTGTTGTTATATGTACATCTATGCCGTTTTCTCATTTATTGTGATTTCACCTAAACCTTCTACCTTACTTGTTGTCACTACTTATGTGCCTCCTATATCATCTGTTACTATTTTCTGTATGCTTCCGACTTGTTTATTGATGCTATTTGTGTACTCTCTACTTTGTAGTTACTATGATTAGCATTTCTTTTACCTGGTTGGTACTATTACACATATGCTCAGTGAGGATGAGATAAAAGCACGAAGGGTGTTGCCGTGCCAATTGATTTGTCATACATATACATATTTGGTGAGGATGAGATAAATGCACTAGCGGTGTTGCTGTGCCATTTGAGTTGATTTCTTGAACACATTCCTCATACTGTGAAGTTCATGGATTTACTATTTTGTTTAGTGGTTATCACTTTAAGTAAATGACTGGCTGTGATATTGAGAGAACTGACCGTGATTTCTTTCTGCAATTATTACTTCTTCGTATATTTGTTCTTGTACTCTTCTCTATTATTTCTTGTATTATTTCTATTGCAAATCTACTGCACCAGGTTATATTCGTGAGTATCTTTTGACTTTAAAGCCTCGTCACTACTTCACCGAGGTTAGACAAGATACTCACTGGGTACATGGGGTCGATTGTACTCACACTACACTTTTGTACCTTGCATGCAGATCTTGGAGCTGAGATGTGGTGGATGACTGGAACTGACTCTGAAGATGTACGTGCCTTCCGAATGTAGATACCACTTGTCCCTGGGTAGTTTTAGAGTTAAATTCTGTTTAATTACATTTCAAACAGAAGTGGTATTTATTTCATACCAGTCTTTGGCAAAATTCAATCTTAGTAGCGCATGACTTGTACGACAAGTCCTTGTGATATTCTATGGGATCCAGATATATCATTTGTTGATCACTTTTATTTTAATAGAATTGTGTTAACTGTTAATTGGTTGACCTAGCGGGTTGAGTTAGGTGTCATCACGACTAGTATATTTTGGGTCATGACAAATGGTAAGAGGAATTGATATGGCCTTAGAACTTCAACAATAATTCAACACTTATTTTATTCAACTTAATTTTTTTTGCTTCCTTTTAGTTACCAAATTCATGTATCATTATGAATAAAACATCTTTAAATTGTACGAACCTTATTATAATAAATTATGTTAAATTAATAATGAGTTGTGTTGTTTTTAATCTATTTATACTCGCATGATTTATATAAGTAATTCTCAAAATTATTAGAAATAAGACATTGATTTATATAATTAAATTCTTACTCAATTCAAACTCTTAATATTAGGACTAGTCCAAATAGCAAAATCTTTAATAAAATTTTTAGTTATGTAAAAGTACTAAATATTAAAAAATTAATTATACAATAATTTTAATTAATAGTATATCCTAAAAATATCATTAGATCTTTGTGAAATAAAACTTATGCGACAAATAACTTTATGGTATTACATGACTATGATTTTTGTGATTTTCTTGATGTATCAACCATTCAAACTAATCATAAATTATGTTTCCAATCTCAAAGTTTTGCCTAGCTAACCGTCACACTCTCACCGAGCCGATGCCCAAATCATAAATCTACCAGATTTTTTGAATGAAATATGTTGATAATATTGTTGGAACCATGTGCTTAGGAAGAACCTTGTTGTATATAAATAAAATATTAAATATGTCTTGTGTAATAATTTAGGAACCAAATTTGAACAAACAAAGCGGCTAAAAGCACATAGAATTCTATATAAAAACATTCATAGGCAAGATATATCTTTCCTGAGTTTAATTTGAAAGAATGCTGGTTGCATTTCACATAATCGGAACTAAAATTTCAATTTGACTATTTTGAAGTTCGAATTATGGATAACCTTCATAGTTTGTACCCCAAAATACATGGCGCGTTATTTATACGAAAATTTTATCTCTTTTTGAATTTCTCATGTAGAACGCAGGGTTATGCACCATTCTCGATCACAACATAAATTTTCAACTGCTATTTTAAATATGATAAAAAATTTGGGTGTAATTTGGGTATATTGCAACAAATAAGAAAGGGTTTATAAAAATAAAAACTTATTAATTACCACAAAAAGAGTCTTATTCAAATAAATTTAAGTATAGCGACTTTTAAACCTCAGAACGACTTTTTACCAAATGCACTACAAAGTAAAGGAAAATCGCATAAAATTAAAAGATTTCAAAGCATAACATATAGCAAATATAAGACTTAGTTAAGGAGAACCAAAAGACACGAAGAAGAGAAGTTTTTGACATGTTATGTAAATTTAACAAATATAATAATATGTTTACAACAAATATGAAGTTTATTATGTAAATTATCTGTGAGCTTGAAAATTTAGTCGGTGAGAGATCGGTATAGTTTTATACTGATGTAAGAATATCTACGGCGTACACTTTATTTTTTTTGTATAGTAGTAAGAGGAATTGATATGGCCTTAGAACTTCAACAATAATTAGGACACTATAATTGCATGTAAAATATTATTAGGAAGATGTTTTTGATATTAGAACTAATATTTTGAAAGATATATTATTACTGCAATGGACGGTTGAAGAACCACTGCGCCTCATCAGAATCCAATCTCTACCAGTCGTCCTCCTCATTCAATTTCTTTTTTCTTCGTCCTCATAATGCAACTCTAACAAGGAAAGAGGTACGATTCCTAGTATACCTTGATTTGTCTATTTCTTTTTTTCCTTATTCTAATTTTATAAACACTTTCCATAACCCACTTAATTTGAAGACCTAAATATTAGGCTAGTTGACTTTGACATCCTAAATATTAGAAAAATTATTAAAGTATTAAACAAGAAAATAATTAAAATAATTATTTTATCTAGTATGAAATCTATATTTAAAGGGTAAAAAATGTGAACAACATTTTGCTAAGGGGTTTCGTGCTTTTAATATAGTATTAGTCTTAGAGTACGCGTTTCGCGCGTGTAGCCTATCTCAATGAATTACATACTTTTTATAGTGAAAATTATGTTTGAGTTAATAAAATAAAAAGTCAGAAAAAAAAAAGAATTCTTGAAAATGATTATTGTTGATTCTATTTAGCCAATTACTCATGAAAGAAGAAATTCTACCCCATAGAAGTTCTCAATCATGCATCTCAATTACTATATTCAACTTAATATTTCTCCCAATTTTATAATTTTGTTACTTCAATTTCACAAGTTATCATGCTTTCCTTTTTGTTTCAACAAGAACATATAACAATTGGAGATTTAAGAGTTAACTAAAAAATATTGAAAAGTTATATATTCTCAAGTTTATGCTAGAAGACAAAAGTTAACTGACATAAGAGGTCAATTCAAACTATTTTTTTCTTAATCAATAAAAAAATATTTTAGGAATTATTCCCAACATATTAAAACATATCACTATCGCAAAATAATATGCATTAATCTACTCTCTATTTTAATCTTTTTTCTTTTTTTTTTTAGCTTTCTTTCTCCATCCATAACCATGCATCTAGATTCTATATATGAATGCATCAAATGTTATCTTTTATATTTACCAAGTTTTATGGACATCAAATGTTGTCTTTTATCAGCTCTCTGTTGTCATAGTTCGATCAGTTCCTTTTTCACTAAGTGATTCTTAGGGACCTTAGCGCATGATTTGGGTTGTTTCTCCCTCGACTTATTTTAGCACTCAAAAAGCATGTATGCACAAACGATCTAGGCCTATATTCAAAATTTTCCTGTGTTGGTAACGCGAGATGAAGCCACCCTATTATCCATATTTGTGCATTTGTCCTTCATGATAACTAGCACAATAAGAAAATAAAATTTTTATGCATCTTCTAATAATCGTTTATAGCTTCTTATACATTAAACCAAAATAAATATAAAAATATGCAGATCGGCTCATGAAAATAGAAGATAATAAAATTTATTGTATAAGTTCATGCCCGTATAACGAATAACAAAAATAAAGGAATACAATAGAATAATACTATATTCTTTATTTTATTTTTAGCTAAACAGTAAATAGAATAGAAAAGGATATAGAGACTTTTTGTTCAAGTAACTCGTTATAGGTAATACAGATTTTTTTATGCACAACCAAACAAAACAAAAAGAGCTATAGACCTTTTTCTAGAATTTAAATATATTATGGAAAAACTTTCATGTTCAACGTTATACTTTTAAAAGGAGTTTGATGAAAAATATATCTATTTATACTATGTTAAAAGCACGAGGGCCCTTATCGAAATGTCGTTCACCTTTTTTATCCTTTGAAAATAGAGTTCATATTAGACAAAATAATCATTTAACTATTTCTCCTAATATTTAGGGATAATCATTTAATTATTTTCTTAATATTTCGGAATAGTCATTGTCACGACCCAATTTTTACTATAAGCCGTGATGACGCCCAACGTCGCCGCTAGGCAAGCCAACGGTGAACTATCCATTTAATTTCTCATTTTAATATTTTTAAAGTCTTTGATTTTTATTTAATATGGAAACAAATAGTAAGCGAGCACAGTAATGTAAAGTATAAACTAAACGGCAAAAGTAAGAAAGTGAATTAAATAATCAAAACTCATGAGTGTCTACTAGAATTTTCCAAAAATCCGGTGTCACAAGTGTACAAGCATCTAGTAGAATATACAATGCTCTCTAAGAACTACTGTCTGAAACAAAATAGACAGAAATGATAAAACATATCAAAAGGCTCCGGGTGCTGAGAAACAGAGCATGAGAAGTAGCTCACCACTAAGCCTCCGGGTAATGCGGATGCGCGCCCGGACGAAGTCCAGATGCACCTGCCTCAGAACCTACACAATATGTGCAGAAGTGTACCGTGAGTATGTAAACAACATGTACTCAGTAAGTATCTAGTCTAACCTCGAAAAAGTAGTGACGAAGGGTCGACATCGACACTTACTAGTGGGTAATATACATAATGTATAAGAATATTTAATAGGCATGAAATACAACAGCAACAATGGAATAAGAGGCAATAATTAGATGATCCTTTAACAAAATAACAAAAAGTCCCCAAATATCACATGCAAATTTCAACAAGTAAGGGCTTAATGTATTTATAAATCCTCAAGTCGTGAAAGAAATATAAGGTATAATCGGACTCCGAGTGACAACAGGCACGAGTTATGCCGAGGTCGTACGGTCCGATCCATATATAAATATTGCAAAGGCGTTCGGCCCAATCCATAGTAATAGGGAAACTCTTCGGATTACGAATTGTGCATTTACAACTCCAAGGTAAGCCCATCTAAGAATATAATTTTCATCAATAATTAAACATTCTAGCAAATCTCTAAGTAATGAAGCTCGATTTAACATAATCTTTAACCAATATTTTCTTATTAATACAAGCAATTTAACTAGCAGGTTGAGTTCAAATAGCGCAAGTAATATCATAATAAAGGCCTATGTCTATCCGGACATAATATGAATTTAAGCTACGCATGGACTCTCGTCACTTCGTGCATACGTAACACCCACAGTTAGTAGCAAATAAAAATTAAACACCTATCGGGTTAATTTTCTCTTACAAGGTTAGAAAAGAGACTTACCTCGTTCTCAAGTTCACTTTCCGGTCCACAAATCACTCTAAGAGTCTAAAGTCGGTTCCGAACAATCCGAAGCTAGCCAAATATTGTACAAACTAATCAATAATTGCCCAAAAGTTCATAATTTAGCTACTAGAGTAATTACCCAACCCAATTTGGAAGATTCTTGAAATTCACCCTCGGGTTCACGTGCCCGAATTCCGAAAATTTTTGTAAATAATTATTACCCATAACCTCATGAACACAAATATATAATTTCTACTCAATTCCATAACCATTTTCGTGGGCAAATCTCATTATTATCAAAATCTAGATTTTTGAACAAACTCCTTGAATTTTCACAATTTTCATGTTAAAATCTACCCATTATTTGTGTATTTAACTTACATTGTATAAAAATCACTTACCTCCAATAGTTAGGTGAAAACCTATCTCCAAAAGCTCTAAAATCGGCCAAGAAATGAGTAAAAAGGCCAATGTCTTGATTTTAATAAAGTCTACAGCCAATGATCCTTCTTCGCGATCGCGGAAAGAGGTCTCGTGATCTCGAAGGTAAACTGCACAGGCCCTAGAAAAATGTACATCGCGCACGCGTAGAAGCCACGCGATCGCGAGGGCTTGCTTGACCAAAGCTTCGTGAACGTGGCCCTATCTTCCCGAACGTGAAGAGCAATTGGCCAGCAACCCCCCAGACCCAACTTCTTCTACGCGAATGGACTAGGCCATCGCGAACGCGAAGGTCACAAGCCTTGAAGCTTCGCGAACACGAAGAGCAAAAGCACACAATCCCCAAGTCCTTCATCACGAATGCAAGGGTCCTTCCGCGTTCGCGAAGAAGAAGAAAAAACCAGCACCCCAGCAGTTTTGGACTTAGCTCCAGGCGGTCCGAAACGCACCCGAGCCCCCCCGGACCCAGTCCCAATGCACCAACAAGTCCATTAACATAATATGGACCTTCTCGAATTCACGGAACACGTAAAACATCACCGAAACTAAGAATCATACCCCAAACCCAAATTGAATCAACTTATGAACTTCAAACTTCTCAACTAGCTCCGAACGTGCCAAATCATACTTAGACTACTCGGAATGACAGTAAAGTTTTACGTACAAGTCATAAATAATCATATGGAACTATTCCCAGCTCGGAATCCCAAACGGACCTCGATTACCAAAGTCTACTCCAAACCAAATTAAAAGAAATAGAAAACCGTCAATGAACCAACTTTCAATTTCAAGCGCCGAAATGCTCCCGGATCACTCGAAACCCGATCCGAACACACGCTCAATTTCAGAATCATCATACAAACCTATTGGAACGATGAAATCTCGGTTCCGATGTCGTTTACTCAAAACATTGACTCAAGTCAAACTTAGGCATCATAGGCCACTATTAAGGAACTAAGTATTATTTCAACCCGAATCCTTCCAATCCTAAACCAACTATTCCCACAAGTCATAAAATAATAAAAGCACATACGGGAAGTCATAATTAAGGGAACAGGGATGTAGAAAGCAAAACGATCGATTGGGTCATTATATTCTCCACCTCGTAAAAAAACTTTCGTCCTCGAACGGGTTTAGAATCATACATGGAGTACTGAATAAGTGCAGATATCTGCTCCTCATGTCCTCCTCGGCCTCCCAGTCACTCCCTCGACGAGTTGACACCTCCACTGGACCTTTACCGCAGAAATCTTCTTGGACCTCAACTGGAAAACCTGCCTGCCAACTATAGAAACTGGCTCCTCCTTATAACCCAAGCTCTCATCTAGTTGAATCGTGCTGTAATCTAACACATATTACCTGTCGGCATGGTGCTTCCAGAGCATAGACACATGGAAGACTGGATGAAATCCCGATAGATTGGGAGGCAAAGAAAGCTCATAAGCAACCTTCCCAACTCGCCTCAACACCTCAAATGGACCAACAAACCTTGGGCTCAGCTTGCCTTTCTTCCCAAACCTCATGATACCCTTCATCGGCAATACTTTCAAGAGAACCTTCTCGCCCACCATAAATAATAAATCACGCGCCTTATAATCCGCGTAAATCTTTTGTCTGGACTGTGCGAAGCCGCTCCTGAATCAACTTTACCTTCTCCAAGGCATCCTTCACCAAATCAGTGCCATATAGCTTAGCCTCGTTGGGCTCAAACCATCCAATGGGTGAAGGACATAGCCAATCATATAAAGCCTCATATGGAGCCATCTTGATGCTTGACTGATAACTGTTGTTATAAGCAAACTCGGCCAATGGAAAGAATCGATCCCACTACCCTCTGAAGTCAATCACGCATGCTCTGAGCATATCCTTCAGAATCTGAACTGTCCGCTCTGACTACCCATCGACTTGTGGATGAAAGGCTGTGCTGATCTCTACCTAGGTGCCCAATTCACTCTGTATTGCTCTCCAGAAATGCGAATTGAACTGAGGGCCTCTATCTGAAATGATGAAAACAGGAACACCATGCAACCGGACAATCTCTTGAATGTAAATATGGGCCAATCTCTCTGAAGAGTACGTAGTCACAATCAGAATAAAGTTTGCTGACTTAGTCAGCCTATCGACAATGACCCTCAAACTTCCCCAACATCCGCGACAACCCAACTACAAAGTCCATAGTGATCTCTCCTATTTCCACTCCGATATAACCATCTGCTGGAGTAGTCCATTTGTACTCTGGTGTTCATACTTAACCTGCTGGCAATTTAGACACCTCGCTACATACATAGCTATGTCCTTCTTCATCCGCCGCCACCATTAATGTTGCATCATGTCACGATACATCTTCGTAGCACCTGGATGAATAGAATACCGAGAACTTTATGCCTCCTCTAAAATCTTCTCCCTTAAGCCATCAACACTAGGAACACATAGGTGACTCTGGTGTCGCAGAACACCATCCTTGCCGATAGTAACCTCCTTAGTACCACCTCGTAGTACCGTCTCTCTATGAACTAGAAGGTGCGGATCATCGTACTGACGAGCCTTGATTCGCTCAAATAATAAAGACTAAGCCATAAAATATGCAAGAACTCGACTGGGATCTGAAATATCAAACCTCACAAGTCTGTTAGCTAAGGACTGAATGTCCAAAGCCAATGGCCTTTCCTCTGCTGAAATAAATGCCAAACTACCGATACCATAGTCCTTCAGTAACTCAAGCCACCGGCGCTGCCTCAAATTAAGATCCCTTTGCTTAAACAAATGCCACAAGCTACAATGATCGATGTAAACTTCATAGGACACCCCATCCTGATCTTTAGAGCATGAACTATCGCAGCCAACTCCAAATTGTGTATGGGGTAATTCTTCTTGTGGGGCTTCAGCTGACGTGAAGAATATGCAATAACTCGCCCCTCCTCATCAATACACAACCCAATACAATACGTGAAGTGTCGCAGTACACAGTATATATCCATGAACCGGAAGGCAACACTAACACCAGTGTTGTAGTCAATGCTGTCTTGAGCTTTTGAAAGCTTGCCTCACAATCGTTGGGCCATCGAAATGGATCACCCTTCGGGGTTAATCTAGTCAAAGGTGTTGCAATAGATGAGAAGCCCTCCACAAACAAACGATAATAACCTGCTAACCCCAAGAAACTCTTGATCTCAGTCGCTACGGTAGGACGAGGCCAACTTTGGACTGCCTCGATCTTCCTGGGATCCACCTTAATACCCTTACCCGATACAACATGACCTAAGAATTCCACAGAATCTAAGAAAAACTCACACTTGGAGAACTTGGCATATAGCTTCTGTTCCCACAAAGTCTGAAGCACAACTCTCAAATGTTTCGCGTGTTCCTCCATGCTACGTGGATAGATTAATATGTCATCAATGATGACAATGAAAATAAGTCAAGATGTGGCCTGAACACATAGTTCAAAATATGAAGCCTTGGTTACTTTGAAAGAGATTGAAGAGTAAGGCTGAGGAAATTGTGGGG
>MCJB01019967.1:85123-118475 GCA_002018475.1 Nicotiana obtusifolia
GGGGGGGGGGGGGGACAGGTTCCCGTCTTTTGGTATCCCCACCACACTCTCACGATTGCATCAGCGAAATTTGCTTCCAAAAATGCTCTATCCTTGTAATGTACCATTGCATATGTCAACATTATTGCCAAAATAAAAGACAACTTAGCTTTTGATTAACTAAACAACTAAAACAATGAGAAGATAGTCCTAAAGAAAATTTTCAGGTAGCTATTAGCAGCATGGAAAGAACAAAAATTAGTGCAAAAGAACAAAAGAAATTAGCTACGAACAACAAGGGAAAGTACTAAACAAGAGTTTATATCAGATCTTAATTGTTGTTCCATAATTTGTGTGGCTCCTCCTTTACCTTATTATGTTTTTACCTAAAGAAAAATATTAGAGAAGCCCCCAGATCAATTAACAAACCTGGGAAGTGCTACACATAGGCTTTATTAGCACGTTTCAACTATCAATACTGCTCAAGACGATAAAGAATATTGAGTGTTATTTATCCTTGGAGCAGCAACTCATGATTACAACTCCCGAATTGGTAGTTTATTTGAAGGCTTCTTCTAATCAAGTTGAAAAAGATAAGGATAGACTGGAATCCTCCTTTTTTGAGCAACACCTAAGGATATTAGGACCTTAAAAGAACTTCTAAATAAGAAGGAGGTGTACGATAAGTGTGGATCTCTGATAAGTATGGATTTTAACTACTTATTAGTACCTTTTTACTTTTGTTTTAGTCCGAAAGTATTGATTTTGTGTTCCCAAGACTTATGAAAGTGTGTAAATTGCAGGAATGTTGGAGATTTGGGCCAAAATGAAGAAATCCAACTCAAAAAGGAGTGTTTCGGTTCACAAGACATGAAGGGGTACAACAGACCAAAAGTGCGGGTCCGCAAAAGTATTTCTGCGGCTGCAGAAACAAGTGCGGTCCGCAGAATTCTGCTTGCGGCCACAAATCTGTTGCTGAAGCTTAGAGATGGAATGAAGAGAAGTGCGGATGCACACAATTTGTGCGGTCGCAGAACATGGTCCGCAATGACAAGAACAAAAATTTCAGAGAGCGTGCAAATGACCAAGGCTGCAGCCTTGCCTGAAGTGCGGACCGCACATGAATTGTGTGGCCGCAGAAGCTGAATTGCAGTTGTAAACCAAATTGTGTGGCTGTGGAATCCATCTCCTGCAAACTTAACCAATGTGCGGATCGCACAAGGAATTGTGCGGCCGCAGAACCTCCCAAGGGGAATTTGTCAGTGAATTTTGAGCGACTATAAATAGACGAATCACATTTTTAGGTTAAGTTTTGAATTTTTCTTAGCTGTAGCCATTGTAATTTACTATTTTAGGATATTTGTGGTCATTTTGGGACAAAAATATCATAGTTTATCATTTTAATTTTATATTATGGGTTTAATTAGTATTTCTTCTTTGTTTTCTTCATTTTCTACCATTAGTAGCTGGGTTGTGATCCAACTCTACTGTGTAAACCTTATGGGTATTTAATTTAATAATTTTTCATGATTGAGTGTTGTTATTTAGCCTTGTTCATGCTTCAATTTTAGAATTAATGGTTACAAACACTGATTCATGCTTTTTTGACTTGGTCTTTGCTTGAGAAAGAGGGACCTAGTCTAGGAAACTTGGCTAACAAGAAATTGGGCTAGTTAAGGATTTGACTAACCTAATTAAAGGATTTGAACTAGGGATAGGTAAAACCCGACTTGAGCTCATATCAATTGTTTAGCTTGATACACATTTGGCCTTGAGAAAGCTAATTTGGGAAAAATCACTCTATAACCGAGAGGTATTGAGAGGGTAACTTAGAGTTGAGAGATATAATATACCCCAATCAAGAAAACAAGTGTTACGTACTTAACCTATTAGGAGAACACCTAGGTGAAGGTCACATCCCTAGGCTTTTTACCTATTTGAAAACAACCAAAAATAATTAGTCAATTCCTAGTTTTATTTATATTATTTAGCATTGCTAATGTAGTTATAGAAGTAAATTGCAAGCCAATTTGATTGGAAGTGTATTTAAGTTGTTTCTTCATCAGGCATCAAGTATACACTTTAACACCCGTTGTTAGCTCCCTGAGGAAATCGACCCCGACTCATAGTTGGGTACTATTCTTCCAACGACTTCTCCTCTCATTATTAAGTATGGATTGGGAGTGGATTAATTTTTTGCACCGTTGCCGGGGAGTTAAAAGGGTGATAGCTATATATTTGAGTGTGTTTCTGGAATATCTTCTTTCCCTTCCGTGTTCTTAATGTGTTTAAGAAATTATAGGTACAAACATGGAGAACAATGAGCTCGAAAATTTTCCTTTGGGGAAATTGGACGGCGAGGAGGAACAAGTAGAGGAGGTACCTCGAGAGCCACAAGCCAATCGGAGAGGCCGGGTACCACATGACAATGTGCCCGTTCCACCCCCACCTCCACCACCGGATGTTGGGGGAGTAAGCAAACTAATGTTTCCGAGGATGCATTGAGGCTAAGACTTTTTCCCTTCTCTCTATGGGAGAAGCATTAGATTGGTTGGAACGATTGACGAACCTTTTAATTCACACTTGGGATGAGTTGGCAGAAAAGTTCATTGCTAAGTTTTTCTCTCCCTTGCACATAGCTATACTTCAGGATGATATCTTGGCATTCAAACAAGAGCCAAATGAACCATTACACAAAATATGGGAACGCTATAGAACAATGATTAAGGAATGTCTCGATAATGATATGACGGAAAACATGATACAACAGACCTTTTATCATGGGATTAACACAACCAACCAATGTATAGTGAATCAACTAGCCGGTGGGAACTTTATGACTACGGCTTATGCGGAGGCGTGTGAAATCATAGATGAGATGGCGGAAACATCGTCGGCTTGGCAATCCTGGGCCAATGTTCCACAAGGTGACTCGAATATGATCCACCTTCACAAAGAATTGTAAGACCACGGGCAAGCCATTGCCGAATTGACCACTACCATGAATCAACTAGAAAAGGCCCAAATAAATCAAGTGCAATCCCCTAAGCAAGTTCATCCTATGGAGGGAGGGTCCACAAGTACAAACCCGAGTGGAGAATTATGTACAAGATGATGCGGTTTTGATCAAGATGATTCTTACAATGAGCAAGAGGAAGATGTGCAATATGCAAACAATTTTCAAGGGAAAAGAAACAACTTCCAAGGCCCAAACCAACAATAATGGAGACCATAAAACAATCATGGCAATTGGAATTCTAACAATCAAGGGAATTGGCATAACAACAACAACCAATAAATTGGAGTGGAAACAACCAAGGAAACTAGGGAGGCAACAGTTAAGATTGTTGGGGTAATAATCAAGGCAACCGGGGGTCGGGTTTTCAAAGGTCCCCAATGTATCAACAACCGAGCAACCCACCTCCTTATCCTTCCCATGGTTCAAGTTCTTCAAACAATGAGATGGGACTTATTGAGAATATGTTCAAGAAAATTATGGAAAAGAATGCCGATTTAGATACCCAACTTGCCTCACACAACAAATCAATCCGCAACCCAGAAGTTCAAATGGGAAAAATCTCTCAAGCTCTAAATTCTCGTCCTAAGGGGGCACTACCAAGTGATATGGTGGTAAACCCAAAGGGTGGTAACAATACGGGGCATGCTATGGCAGTTATCACAAGAAGTGGAAAAGGCGCGAATGCACCCACCTCAAGTGGAAAGTGACTTATTGATGATGATCAAGTAATGCAAGAAGAAGAGATCCCGAACAATGTTGTTCAACCAAATGAGGAATTTCGGATTGATGTTGATGATAGTGTGGAAGATACTCAAGATGAGGTGAACCCGTCTAGTGAACACATTATTGACATACTGGAGCCGGTAGTGCAAAAGGCAAAGGAACCATTGCCTGAGACTCCATCTCCATACCCTCAAAGACTTACCAAGCAAAATGATGAGAATCAATTCAAGAAGTTCATTCAAATGATGAAGAGTCTTTCAATCAATTCAAACTTTATGGAAGATCTTGTGACAAAGAAGCAGTCAATGAATTTTGAGACTATCAAAGTCATTCATCAAGTGAGTGTCATTTTTCATTCAACAGCTCCTAAGTTGGAGGATCCCAGTGCTTTCACGATTCATTGTACAATTGGAAGTGCCGAGTTTGCTAAAGCTCTTTGTGATCTTGGGGAAAGTATAAATTTGATGCCCTATTCGGTTTTCAAGACTTTGGGGATTGGGCAACCAATACCCACTTCGATGAGATTGAAAATGGCCGATCGTACCATGAAAAGGCCGTTGGGTGTGATTGAAGATGTGTTAGTCCGAGTTGATATATTCATTCTCCTGGCGGACTTTGTCATTCTAGATTGTGAAGTTGATTATGAAGTGCCAATTATTCTTGGAAGACCTTTTCTTGCTATAGGTAAGGCTCTTTGTGATGTTGAAGCCGGAGAACTCACTTTTTGGGTTGGTGATGAAAAAGTGGTATTCCATGTGTGTAAGTCCATGCGGCAACCAAAAGCAATGAGGTGTGTTCTTTAATAGATTTGGTGACTGATGTCATTGTTGATGATACAAGTACTACTATTAATGTTAGTGATATATTGGAGGCCGTCTTTCTCAACTTTGATGATGATGAGATGGATGTCTTCATGAAATGTGTGAACTCTTTGCAAGGAATGAGGTCGTACAACTATGCACCCCAGAAATTGTCCTTGGATCTTGAAAATAGGAAGACTCCTCCTACAAAGACTTCTATTGAAGAGCCACATACCGTGGACTTGAAGCCATTGCCTCCACATATTAGGTATGAATTTCTTGGCCCTTGGTCTGCTTTACCGATTATTCTTTCCTCTTGTTTGACTAAGGTGCAGGTAGGTTCCACATTGACGGTGTTACAAAAGAGGAAGAAGGCTATTGGGTGGACCTTGGCGGATATTCGAGGTATAAGCTCCGCCTTTTGCATGCATGAGATCAAATTGGAGGATAGTGCTAAACCATCCATTGAACATCAAAAAACACTCAATGAGGCTATGCAAGAAGTTGTCAAGAAGGAGATTATCAAGTGGTTGGATCTCGGGGTTGTCTACCCCATCTCTGATAGATTATGGACTTCCCCGGTTCAATGTGTCCCAAAAAAGGGGGGCATTGACGGTGGTCACCAATGATAAGAATGAATTGACTGGTTGGAGGGTGTGTATGGATCATCGCAAGCTCAATAAAGTAACAAGGAAGGATCACTTTCCACTTATTTTCTTAGATTAAATGCTCGATAGATTGGCCAGTCGTTCTTTCTATTGCTTTCTTAATGGGTACTCGGGCTACAATCAAATTCTCATTGCCCCGGAAGATCAAGAGAAAACAACTTTTACATGTCCATATTGTACTTTTGCTTTCAAGAGGATGCCATTTGGTTTGTTCAATGCACCGACGACTTTTCAATGGTGTATGATGGCTATTTTCACGGACTTGGTGGAAGACTACTTTGAAGTATTCATGGATGACTTCTCAGTTTTTTGGGACTCTTTTGATGATTGTCTTGCAAATTTGGACAAAGTGTTGGTTAGATGTGAATAAACCAACTTGGTACTCAATTGGGAGAAATGCCATGTCATGGTTGAGGAAGGTATTGTCCTTGGCTATAAAATCTCAAGGAATGGAATTGAAGTTGACAAGGTAAAGATGAGGTGATCTCTAAGCTTTCACCCCCAACTTCGGTGAAGAGTGTGCGAAGTTTCTTAAAGCCATGCGGGTTTTTACTGGTGTTGTATCAAAGATTTCACTAAAGTGGTGAACCCGTTGTGCAAGCTTCTAGAGAAGGATGCCAAGTTTAATTTCAATGATGATTGCATGAGAGCTTTTGAATTGTTGAAGCTGAAGTTGACAACTACTCCCATCATCACCGCTCCAAATTGGAGTGTGCCTTTTGAACTCATGTGTGATGCAAGCGACATAGCGGTTGGGGTTATTTTGGGGTAACATATCAACAAGATTTTTCATTTGATCTACTATGCTAGTAAGACCAGGAATAGTGCCCAAGTCAACTATATCGTTACGGAGAAAGAACTCCTTGCTTATTGTGTTTGCAATTGAGAAGTTCTGCCCGTACTTGATGGGTGCAAAGGTTATTTTCCACACGGATTATGCGGCGCTTCGTTATCTTATGAGTAAAAAGGACTCCAAAGCTCGGTTGATGAGATGGGCACTCTTGTTACAAGAATTTGATATTGACATCCAAGATAGGAATGGTAGTGAAAACATGATGAACTTGAAATCAATGACTCCTTCCCCAATGAGCAACTTTTGGCAATTTCAATGAAATAGGTGGCATGGTTCGTGGATTTAGAAATTTTCTTGTGTATTGAATCATTTCGGATGAGTTCTCTTCAAGCCAAAGGGAGAAGCTCAAAAGGGATTGTCAAGATTATTATTGGGATAAACCATACCTTTTCCGGATTTGTACGGATAGGGTGATTAGGTGGTGTGTACCGGAAGAAGAGCAAGGTGATATTCTTAGGTCTTGTCATTCTTTTCCATATGGTGGTCATCATGGTGGAGCAATAACGGCGGCCAAAGTGCTTAGTTGTGGTTTCTATTGGCCTACTTTTTTCAAGGACGCTAGCGAGTTGGTGAAAAAATGTGATGAATGTCAACAGGCCGGTGGAATCTCAAAGAAAAATGAATTGTCTCTCACAACCATCTTGGAGATTGATATTCTTGATGTTTGGGGCATTGACTTCATGGGCCCTTTTGTGAGTTCTTGTGGAAACACCTATATCTTGGTCGCGGTGGAAACACCTATTCTTGAAGAAGAATATTTTCACAAGAATTGGTACTCCACATGCAGTCATAAAACGATGGGGGGTCACACTTTTGCAACAAATCTTTTGACACTTTACTTGGCAAGTATGGTGTTACTCACAAGGTCACGACTCCCTATCACCCACAAGCTAGTGGGCAAGTGGAAGTCTCCAATCGGGAGATAAATAGTATCTTGTCTAAAACAGTGAATGCTAATCGGACTGGTTGGTTCAAGAAGCTTGATGATTCATTATGGGCTTATCGGACGGCTTACAAAACACCTATCGGAATGTTTCTGTACCGGTTAGTGTTCGGAAAATCTTGTCATCTTCCGGTGGAACTAGAGAACAAGGCAATGTAGGCTCTAATGAAGTTGAATCTTGATTACGATGTAGCCACTAACTTGAGGGTTGCACATTTGAATGACTTGGATGAGTTCCGGTACCATGCATATGCGAGTTCGTCATTGTACAAAGAAAAGATGAAATATCTTCATTACAAATACATTTGGAACAAGGAGTTCAAGGTGAACGATCTTGTATTGTTGTTTAACTCAAGGTTGAGAATGTTTCCCGGGAAGCTAAAATCAAAGTGGAGTGGTCCATTTGAAATTGTTGGTGTGACACCTCTTGGTGCATTAGACTTGAAGAACAAAAATAATGAAGTATTTCGAGTAAATGGTCACCGGGTGATGCACTACTTGGGCAAGGTTGGAGATAGCCATGTGGTGGCGGTCATTCACTTCACTTGAGGGTATTTTGTGTCATGTCGCGACGTTAAATCAAGCGCTTCTTGGGAGGCAACCCATGTTCTTTTCCTTTTTCTCTTATAGTTAGGTGTTATTTGTGTGTTAACTTGATTTGAAGTGTGCTACAGGGTTGGGTGTGACCTGAAAGAAGGGTGAACTAAAAAATGGCGCAAACCACACCTTATTTGTGCGGACCGCACATTTCTGTGTGCCACAGTAGGAGGGAAATCGCGGCCGTACATTTCTAATGCAGAACGGATAACTAGAATAGTGAAAACGTGTAAAAATGTTTACTCTCTGAAGTTTGAGCTTGTCAGTGTGGAGGCTAATCTGCAATCGCACGAGAAATCTGTGGCCCGCATCCAAAAATATGCAAACTACTCATTATGATCAGAGACAGCTGCCTCAGGTGATAGAGTGCGGACCGCAATTGAAATTCTGTGGTTGCACTCAACTCTTTTCCCTCTTAAGACTTTTTAGTATAAATAGGAAACTTGAGTTCATTTTACACTTTTCTCTCTCCTGGCAAATCAATGTTACTCTGCAATTTTCTTGAGAGATTTTCACTGTCCCCACACACAACCACTTGTGCTTTTTCGCCCAGTGCACTCACTCTATCTGGTATGCTTCATTTCATGTTAAATTTTTGTTTTAGTTTAATTTTTAACCTTATCGTATCTTTTTAGGCCATCTGTTGTTAGAGTTCATCCATGTGTCCATGTGGGCTAGATCTGAACTAGATAATCATAATACATGCTCTAATGGGATTAGGTTAGTGAAATTTCATGTTTATACCATGTTGCCATGTCTATTTCCGCAAGTAATTGAAAAATCTAAGTAGAAAAATTTTGAACGTATGTAGTTTTGAAATCTGCGGCCGCACTTGAATTTGTGCGGTCCGCAGATAAGGAGTTCCAGGCAACTTAGTAAAGCAGGTGCATCTGCAGCCGCAATTTAAAATGTTTCTTTAGAAAGGCTTCTGAGCCTCTTAAGTTTGATAGTCTGAAGTGCGGTCGCACTTGCAATTGTGCGGACCGCACTTCCATTCTGCGGCCGCACATCAAAATTTTGCGAACAGCAATTCCTTTTTGCGGCCGCACATAAAAAATATGCGGACAACAGAACCCAATACCTGCAAACCTGTTGTTTTAATCATAACCCCACTGTGTCCACATTGTCCTCCCTTGCCTATATAAGTTTTGAATGTGTTGAATGATGGCTTGGAACTAATAATCCTCTTTGCTTTGGTACAGACAATGATTCGATCGTGAGGCCGAGGCGACACTACAAAGGGAATATGTGAATCTTTTGGGGGTCGAGGTCGAGGTACCTTGCCCCTTGGCCAGCCGAAAACCATCAGAAAGAAAGCCACAACAGGCAGAGGGAGAGGTGCAAACCTCTCCGAATCTAGTTCCTATGTCCCGTCTAGGAAAGTTTCAGAGAGCAACTCAGCCTCTATTCAGGAGGAGCAGATAGCCACACAATCTAGGCCACATGGACGATTCCAGCTCAGGGATGAGGCCTCTTCATCTCACAGCACTTCCGAGGGATCAAAGAGTGCTAGCCAGACTTCTGAGCCAGTAGCGACCCCAAAAATAGAGACACAGTCTGTACAGGTATCCCCGATGATGGTAGAGGCAGAGACGGTACATCCACGGGTATGGGGCGATAGAAGAAAAAGGAGATATGGGAGGATAGATTCGTCATCTTGGCGTCCTTCAAAAATTTTCATATGTGGTGGCCAGTGAGATTTTTGACACTTGAGTTGCAATTCCTATTGAAGGATTTGGATAGATAGAACCCGATAGTGTTGAGGCAGTTTAGAGCAAGAAAGGGTTGGATGTGGATTAATGAGAGAGTTGAGGATGCCAAGGAGTACCTCTTCCCAAAGTTCTACGCAAATGTTTCTCACATAAAGAAGGGGACGAAGGTGAACAAAGTACGCAACCTCAAGGTGAGGTTTGATCAACATACACTAAACTCGTACTTAGGGTTTGAGGACTTGGAATCGAAGGAGTATCTAGAGAAATGTGCAATGAAGGAAGAAGTCCAACCTTGAGGACCTTGGATGCCGTGATGTCGGCCAATATTTCATTGATAGCAGACCATACTAGCTCGGCCTACTCTTATCCCGACACTATCACAGAGTACCTCGCTGATGCAAAGGTAGAACCGAGATCATTTGACACCAAGATGAAGCCGAAGAAGCCATTTAACAGGTATTCACTGATGGATGAGACCAACCCAAAGAAGAAAGCACAGACTTCTACCAGCACATGCCAGTTTAATGAGCCGGTAGTGGTAGTTACTAAGACAGCTGATATTCCATCCACCTCTGCTGATCCCTCTTCCAGTGCTACTGCTATGCCTCCGCCTTCATTTTCAACTCCTACCACAGCCCCCAGGGCAGTCCCTGTTTCAGCTCCGAGGCTACTGTCCATGCCTACAGCTCTATTATTGGCTTTGTGAGTCTCCCAGACATTGGAGAGTCTCAACAACTGGATGCAGAGATCCACTTCAAAGTTGTCTGACTAATCTAGTACTTTTGGGCAGTCATCTACCCAGACACCACATGTCTCCTCTGATCTCGATGAGAAGTTGAAGAAGATTCTGGAACCCAGAAGATGATCATGGACAGTCTGGTACAACACGGGTCAGCTGTTGAGGAGTCGGGCAAACAAGTAAAGAAGATGAGAAAGCCTCGGGCAAGCAAGAAATCAGTGGACAAGCTCAGAAAGAAGGTGACCGGACTTGCGACAGCTGGGGATCTACCCTATGTTGCTTGACCCAGACCAGTCCGCCCCAGATCCATCAGCACCATCTGCACTGGTTGCATCAGCTGGCTAGTCATAGGAGCCAGACCTTGCTGCCAACACTGATGAAGCAGTGCATGCGATGTTACCACTCTGCCATGCCTAGATCTGATGATGATAAGATACAGTGGGCTGACCCAACAGGAGATTATATTGTTGGGGACACTGAGATGTCTAAGGATCCTTAGGGAGTTTTCTTCACCCTTTCTCCTTTCACTCTTATTTTATTAAACAATGGGGACAATCCTTACTTTTATTCGGGGGGTGGAGTTTCTTTGATTTGACATTGACACATTTTGGATACGTTTGGACTATAATAATTGGATGATTATGTTCCTTTTCTAATTTGTAGTTTATCTATCTTCAGTAGTTATTATTCATTAGCTTCTTTATTTTTCTACTTTAGTTCTCATTTTGTTGGTAGCTTCCTTTTATGTCTTCGTAGATAATAAGCCTTTGGTTTTCTTAACGCCACGGTTCTTTCCAAAGGTAGTTTTTGTGTGAACCGGGTGACTCGTCCTAACGATGGATCGTGTGACAACCTTCTTAAAGGAATGAGTCTGTTTTTGTGTTTAGGTAATAATAGTAGTAGTAGTAATTAAATGAAAGACCTAATCAAGTTATTCTTGAAAAAGAGTCATTCATGCTTACCAACACACTTAACAACGTGCTTATGGTTTGAAACAAGGTTTTTGAAAGAAAATAGCTCTAGTTGATGACTTTGAGACTCTTGAGTTTGACTTTGGTAATCATCGAGTGGTTTATTGGACCATGGTGATCTTTATACTTGAGTGTGTTTGTTGTAGGCTCTCGACTCTATCCTCTTTTATGGTCTAGTTGCGTGAGAGGTGAGGTGATTTGTTATTAGTCCAACTATACGTGCGTATGGTCTAAAACTTTCCCCGAATGTGCTTCAAGGAGAAATCCTAAGTTTTGCTTGGTTTGAGAAATGATTGTTGGCTTTCCTTGGCCCATTTGTGCTTTCTATTGCCAACCAATGTCGTTATCCCTAGTCAACCCCCTTTGAGCCTCTAGCCTTTCTCATTTGATAACTATGTTATAAGCCTTTACCCGTTTTGACATGATCCTCTCTTGGCACCCAGACCTTCCTTAATACTCTTGTGAAATAAGTGGCTTAAGGCATAAGTTTGGGGGGATAGTTGAGGTATTTCAAAATATCAAGGCAGCAAAAAAAGAAAAAAAATGATCTCTATGAAAAGAGAATTCAAGAAAAGAAAAAGAACAAAAAGAAAAATGCAAAAAGAGAATAAGTGGAAGGGTTGACAGATTCAAAAAGAGGTAATGATACCTAAGATGAGCATCAAGGGAGAAAATGAATGAAATGGAGCAAGAAAGAGTGATGTCAAGTCTCTCTAGCCCCCAATAATTGTGAGCCGAGAAATGAAAATGTAGAGTGCTTAAGGAAAGGTGTAACCACTTACATATATGGTATCCTACCCTAATTCAAAAGCCTTCATTACAACCTGAAAGAAGTCTTGCTTGATTTTGACCCGAGTGAGCTTACATTAGTGGTGATCTACACGAGGGGCAAGCCTATGGTACTTGAACCCGTACTTTTGATATTCTCTTGTGAGAGAAGAGTGAATCTTTCATGAATCTTAAGATTGAGTGCTGATAAATGATGAAAAGTGCATATTTTTGAGTATTTTCATATTAATTCTTGTGTGAGTCGGGGGAGATTACGTGATTTTTGAAGTGAAATATGTTCATCATGTGTTTCTTATATGTATGAACGAGTTTGGATAATAAATAATCAAAAGATGATAATTTGACACAAAAAGGAAGAGATGGAAAGAATTGGGAGCTCGTCCAATCTCGTGCGTGGCATGAAAACGGACGCGAAAAAGGAGAAAACTGTAGGCACAAAACAGCAAAGTGAAGCAAAGGCACGGATCGCTTCGCGAACTAAAAAATTGCAAAAGATGAGCCTACGTCAATGGGCACGCGACGCGTGACGGCAGACGCGGATTCCAGCTCTCCTATCCGAGATTGGATTGTATTGGACAGCCTTCCACCCTACCTCGGTCATATAAAAACACGCTAAATTGATAGTCGAGTCTGAGCCATCCTGAGTAGTCATGTGCATTGTGTGAGGTGAGATATTTGGTTGTACTCTGTGTCGTCCCTTGCTAGTCTATAAAATGCCCGGTGTATGAGTTGAAGCGAAATAAGTATTGCGAGTTTAGAAAATGATATAGATATTTCTTTGATTGACCTCTGAGCTATTTGCCTACCAGTGATAAATTTATTCTTTGTTAGCCCATTTGAGCCTGTAAACCTTTTCTTTGGTACCCACATTACAAGATAAATCCCGTTTGTTCTTAATTAAATCTTGATTAACCTTTACCTCCGAAAGCACTTAAGTCACTAGAAGAGAAGGAAAAGAGATTGGGTAGTTTTTGAGTGGAACCATAGAAAGGCCAAAAGATGCATGTGTGTGTTGAGAGAGCCACTAGCTGGAAATACCAATTTATGGAGGGTGTTGAAAATATTTTTGAAAAAAAAATAAGGAAAAAGAAAATAAAAAATAAAAAAATCCCTCCAATTCGCTTTGATACGTGCTAGTGCTTATGTAGATATGCTTAAAGTCAATGGACTATGTTATGTAAGGTTTCGTAGCGATATGTTGAGTGATCATGAAGAGGATGTGCTTAAAGGTTAACGTATATTGTATTAAAAGTGCTAATGAGGGTTATTCACTATTATCCGTATCTATCTTACCTTTCCCTTAGCCTACATTAAAACCCATGAAGACCTAATTGATCCCATACTTTGCGAGCTTAAATTAGTAGACTTACATTACGGGCAAGCCTATGGTACAAGCTTTGGGGGCACATGAGTTTCTTTGCGTGAGTGAGTGAATTCTTTCATTCTGTGAGTCCTTACATTATACTTGAATTCATATTTGAGTGTGCAGGCTGATTACTCTCTTTGTTTTGTTGGTGAGGGCACATGCTTTACAACAGATTGGTAAGGAACTCGTATCTTTTGTTTGCACAAGAAGCGAGTCACAAAGAGGAACATAGTGGAGTCAATTTTTGAGGCTAGGAATGTAGAAGAGTCACACAAATATTTTAAATAGTCTTGGCATTAGTCTAAAAATGAGGAGAGTATGAAGATTCCATATGTCGGGTTCTACGCATTGATATAGACCATTGTCATTGGTAGGATGCTTGAGTGTGTTTTGAAAGTATACTTGCCGACGTGCCTAATTTTAAGTTGCTCGAGGACGAACAAGAGTTTAAGTATGGGGTGGTGATAAATGATGTAAAGTGCATATTTTTTAGTATATTTGCATATTAATTCTTGTATGAGTCGCGGGAGATTACGTGGTTTTTGAAGTGAAATATGCTCATTATGTTTTTCTTATGTGTAGGAACGAACTTGGATGATAAATGATCAAAAGATGACAATTTGACACAAAAAGAAAGAGATGGAAAGAATTGGGAACTCGTCCAATATCATGCGTGGCACAAAAACGTACGCGAAAAAGGAGAAAACGAAAGGTACAAAACAGCGAAGTGAAGCAAACGGGCACGGATCGCTTCGCGAACTGAAAAATTGCAAAAGATGAGTTTGCGTCCATGGGCGCGCAACGCGCGAAGGCAGACGCGGATTCCAATTCTCCTATCCGAGATTGGATTGTATTGGACGACCCTCCACCCTACCTAGGTCATATAAATACATGCTAAACATGATTTTTACATAATTTTGGAGGAGAAGACACTACTTTACGGTTACACAACACATTTGTAGGCAAGAATACACTAGGAGCAAGGCAGAAGATTCAACCACGAGTTTTCCTTTCTTCTTCCTGTATTCTATTGTTGGTTATGAATTTTAGTATTGTATTTTCACATACTACTATGAGTAGCTAATTTATTATTTAGGGTTTTGATGGAACCTTTTGGATAATGAATTCTTGTTAAGTTTGAATACAATTTAGCCTTTGAATTTCTTTACTTGTTCAACTACGTGCTTATTTTTGTTGATTGAATGGCCATCGATTGATTGTGCCTATTTATTATGTATTGCTTGGGAAAGGGTATATATTTAGGTAGTTGTTGAACGTCACTCCTAACGTATATAAGGAATCAATATGGCATGTTTAAAGGTGGGTTTAGGAATAACAAAGCCTTGATGTGGTCATAGTGAGCGGTAAGATTGTGCCAGCTAGCGTAGTTTGGGAGAATATGTCTAGCAAATTGTTGTAGTTGCTCGGGAGAGAATTATGACACCTGAATTTCTCACGATCAGTAGATAATAACTAGGAGAAATTATAGGAGACGTAGGGGGGAGGCACAATTGAGGAAATCATAACTCTAGACATCCTTAATCTTGTCTCCAACCCTTAGTATCCCTAGTTGTTAATTTACTACTTTAATTTTTTAGTTAATTAGTTAGACATAAGAATCTTAATATTTAGAACTTAGGAATTGTTCGAGCTTGTTTTCTTAGTGATATTGAATAGTTATAGTGAAACCTTAGTTCTCTGTGGGATTCGACTTCGGAGTTTTAGACGATTATATTTGCAGCGTTGGGCATTTGAACTTAAGACTAGAGTTGGGCGTGATCAAATTTTGGCGTCGTTGCCAGGGAACTAACGGTGTAGTTGTACCTGTATATATTGCTAGGTTTTAAGTTTGAACTTTTATTTTGTTTTGTTTTGTTTTATTTTATTTTACTTGTTGATTTGAGAAACATGACATCTTGGAATTATGAGAGTTTTTATGTTAGTAATTCTATTTTTGTTCCTCCTAATACTTATTGTGGAGTAAACCACCCATGGCAAAATTATTAAAAATATTCTCGAGAGCAAGTTATGTGCATAAACTCAATCTTACTTCTTTAATTTTTTAGTTAATTAGTTAGACATAAAAATCTTAATATTTATAACTTAGAAATTGTCCGAGCTTGTCTTCTTTGTTATGTTGAACAGTTATAGTGAAACCTTAGTTCTCTTCGACTCCGGACTTTTAGACCAGATTATATTTGCAGCGGTCGCTTATCCTTTTTAGGACTAGAGTTGGGCGTGCTCAAATTTTGGCGCCGTTTCTAGGGTATTGAAGGTGTAGTTGTAGTTGTATATATTTCTATATTTCAAGTGCTAGCTTTTAAAGTGAGCTTGACAAATGGAAGGTCAGTGAGGAAGAGTTTGGGGTCCACCATGACTTATATGATAGAACAAGAGTCCTTGATGAGTAAAGTCAATTGTTGAAGCTCAAATGTCACATTAGAACTATATGTGCATGATACTTGACTTGTCACCTTGTTGATAATGCATGAGTAGTGTGGGTAATTGTTGGTCCCAATTGAGTATGGATGGCTTACCATTGACTCGCTGAAATGACCTTTCACTTTGAGCAGGTGAGTACTAATCTATTTACTTGAGGACAAGCAAAGACTTAAGTTTGAGGAGTTGATAAATGTGGATTTTGACCACTTATTAGTACCTTTTTACTTTTGTTTTAGTCCAAAAATATTAATTTATGTTCCCAAAACTAATGAAAGTGTGCAAATTGCATGAATGTTGGAGATTTGGTCTAAAATGAAGAAATCCAACTTAAAAAGGAGTGTTCCATCTCACAAGGCAAGAAGGGGCGCAACAGCCAAAAGTGCAGTCTGCAGAAGTGTTTCTGCGGCCGCAGAAGCAAGTGCGGACTATAGAATTCTCCTTGCGGGCGTAAATCTGTTGCTAAAGCTCAGAGATGGAATGAAGAGAAGTGCGGACCGCACACAATTTGTGCGGCTGCAGAACAAGGTCCGTACTGACAAGAATTTAAAAAGTTCAGAGAGTGTGAAAAATTACCAAGACTGAAGCCTTGCATGAAGTGTGGACTGCACATGAATTGTGCGGCCACAGAAGCTGAATTGCAGCCGCAAACCAAATTGTGTGGCTGCGGAATCCATCCCCTGCAAAATCAAGCAATGTGTGGAACGCACATGAAATTGTGCGGCCGCAGAACCTCCCGAGGGGCAGTTTTGTCAGTAAAGTTTGAGCCACTATAAATAGACGGAATCACATTTTTAGGTTAAGTTTTGAATTTTTCTCAGTTGTAGCCGTTATAGTTTACTATTTAGGAAATTTGTGGTCATTTTGGGACAAAATCATCATATTTTATCATTTTAATTTTATATTATGGGTTCAATTAGTATTTCTTCTTTGTTTTCTTCATTTTCTATCATGAGTAGCTAAACATCTACTAGGGTTGTGATCCAACTCTAGTGTGGAATCCTTATGGATATTTAATTTAATACTTGTTTATTTTGGGTGTTGTTAATTAGCCTTGTTCATGCTTCAATTTTAGAATTAATGGTTGCAAATATTGATTCATGCTTTTTTCACTTGGTCTTTACTTGAGAAAGAGGGACCTAGTCTAGGAAACTTGACTAACAAGAAATTGGACTAGTTAAGGATTTGACTATCCTAATTAAAGAGTTTGAACTAGAGATAGGGAAAACCCGACTTGAGCTCATATCAACCATTTAGCTTGATACCCGTTTGGGCTTGAGAAAGCTAATTTGGACAAAATCACTCTATTACCGAGAGGTATTGAGTGGGTAGTTTAGAGTTGAGAGCTATAATACATCCCGATCAAGAAAACAAGTGTTGACGTACTTAACCCATTAGGTGAAGGTTACATCGCTAGGCTTTTTACCTATTTGAAAACAACCAAAAATAATTAGTCAATTCCTAGTTTTATTTCTCTTATTGAGCATTCATAGTGTAGTTTAGAAGTAAATTGCAAACCAATTTGATTGGAAGTGTATTTAAGTTGTTTCGTCATCACGCATCAAGTATACACTCTAATACCCATTGTTAGTTCCCTGAGGAAATCGACCCCGACTCATAGTTGGGTACTATTCTTCCAACGACCTCTTCCACTCATTGTTGAGTGTGGATTGGGAGTGGATTAATCTCCGTGCCTCTTATGATAAAGTCAAGTTCCTCAAGGATACTCTTGACCCTTTGAAAGCATCCTATGAAGTTCAGAAGCTGAAAAAGAAGACCCGAAGGCAGATATAGAGCAACTAGAGAAAGATAATGGATCTCTTGAAGACAAACTAAAACTTGATGTCAGTTAGGCATTTTTAAACACCCGTCTAGAAACTTTGATCGAGGCTAATCAGGAGGGTTTTGACCTTAAGGATGAGATTGGCAAAGCTAAAGAGGAAATTGAAGATACTCAGCAGCGTAAAAGTTTTTCAACACCCGAGGATGAAAGTTCCAAAGGTGATAAAGACGGTCCCGTAGCTGACCAAGTTGATTCCCAACCTTCGTCTTCTCAAGTTGATCCTTCTACCCCTGCTGATGACGCTCCTTAGTTTTTCACCCTTCACTTTAGAATTTTTCTTTTGTTGGTACTTATGTAACATCTTGTTTTTTTTTTTTTTGCTTGAAGTTGATTTTGGGAAACTTATCCTTCCCAGTTTTTGGATATTAATGCTAATATCATTTCGTTGCATATATTGTATTATGCTTTATGCTCTTAAATTTTCAATCCTTTACTTGCATTTAAATGCTTTAATAAGCCGCATCAAAATACGCACAGACTTTTATTTGTATTCGAAGTGCTTTACTATGACGCATCTTAATATGTCCGGGCTTTTTTTTTTTTTTTTTTTTTTAAAAAGGGCCCTTTTATATTAACAACACCAATGAAGATGAAGTCTCATCTTCATATTGGTGTAAAGATATGAAATATGAAGTAATTTGAAGTTTTATTTTGAACTTTCAAATAATTATTCATGTACAGTATTTTCATAACTAATTTCTTTATAGCAGGTTTACAAGTACGGGTATGTCTATCCCGTGACTAAATTTATGGCCTTAACCTAAAAGCTCTTTGGGAGATTTCTGCAGAATCTTCAACTTTTTACTTCCCATTCCTTCTAGAGCTTGAAAATTCGACATTTTCTTAAAGGTTTTTCCTTTGGCTAAACTATTCTTTTGTGGTGTACATCTTATTTCTTTGCGTACTTCCCCATATGCATAGTCTCACCAGTGTTTAGGCGATGAAGCATGAAACTTGAACGCTGAATCAACTCCTTTTTTTGGTCCTTTCCCTAAAAATTAAAATACACACGGGACTCGGAGGTAACTTTTTAGATAATGACTGCTTAACCCTTTCCATCAAAATTATTGTAACCTATACCGGAAATAATTAAGTATTTTACATGTCTTTCTGGTCTAATGTCATCATGTGGTATGGGCTAGCTTTTTGGCTATCATTTAAAATGGTTAGTAAAACTTAAAAGAACAAAATAGAAAAGAAAGTTTTAGGATACCTGACAATGGGTACTTACTTTCTCAAAAGTGATATTTTTTCAAGTGAACCGCATTCCAATAGGATGGTAACACCTTGCGGTTCATAGTCTCCAATCAAATGCTCCCTTTCCAGCAAGGCTTTTAACCTGATATGGGCCTTCCCAATTTGGACTCAATTTTTCTGCATTTTCCGCGTGTGTTGACCGAAACACCTTTTTAAAGACAAAGTCCCCAATCTTGAAATACTGCAGGTTTGCCTTCCTGTTATAATATCGTTCAATCCTCTACTTTTGTGCTGCCATCCGAATAAAAGCTGCCTCCCTTCTCTCTCCTATCAAATCTAATTTTGTACAAAGTTCTTCCTCATTTGATGCTTTATTTGCATGTGTGTACCTTGTAATCTGTTCTCCTATTTCCACCGAAATTAAGGCCTCAGTTCCATAAAGAAACAAGAGTGGTGTTTCTCCCGTACTTATTCTCGTCGTTGTTTGGTAAGCCCAAAGCACCCTAAGTAATACTTCAGGCCACCTGCCTTTTGATTCTTCTACCCGCTTCTTTATATTGTTGATAATGATTTTATTTATCGACTTGGCTAGTCCATTAGATACGGGATGATAAGGTGCTGAAGTAATTCGTTTAATTTTCCAATTTTTGAAAAAATCCGTAACCTTCGCACCTACGAACTGCGGCCCATTATCGCAAACGATTTCCTTTGGGACTCCAAACCGACAAATTATATTTCTCCAAATGAAGTCGATAACTTGATTTTCTCGTATCTGTTTGAAGGCACCTGCTTCTATTCACTTTGAAAAATAATCGTTAAAATTAATAAAAACTATACCTTTCCTGGTGCTTGAGGTAAATGACCTACCATATCCATTCCCCACTTCATAAACGGCCACGATGGTATGATTGAATAGAGCAACTCTGCTGGTCGATGCATATTATTTGCACATCGCAGACGCTTATCGCACCTTGTTACAAAATTTTCCGCTTCATCTTTCACTTTTGGCCAATAATACCCCGCTCTTATTAGTATTTTACCAACAATCTTCCTCTGGCATGATTACCACAATGTCCTTCATGCACTTCTCGCATCATATATTCAGTTTGTGATGGCCAAAGGCACCGTGCTAGGAGTCCCCCAAACATTTTGCGATACAAATTACCTTCTATTAGGCAATATTGAGCAGCTCTCATTTGTAACAATTAGGATTTCTTCTTATCCTCTGGTAAAATTCCATACTAGGAATAATTCACAAACTCATTTCTCCACTCCCAAGTTAAATTATTAAAATTTACCTCATTTTTTGTATGATCAAGGGCTGAATGAAACAATTGCATCACAATCATATTTTCTACATTTGACACATTAGCCATGGATGCCAGATTTGCTAATGCATCAGCTTCTGCATTTTCTTTCCTGGGTATTTGGACAGTTTTCCAAGTCTCAAATTGCCTTAGTAACTCTCGTACCTTCTCCAAGTATTGTTGCTTTTGCGTCTTTCTTGCCATGTAATTCTCTTGCATTTGATTTACTACCAGCTGCGAGTAACTTTTGATATCGATTTATTCAATCCCAAGTTACGAGTTCCAAACCTGCAATTAATCACGACTTCATACTCTACGTCATTGTTAGTAATTGGATAATACTTTATTGCCTGTCCTATAATCTCTCCCAAAGGTGAAACTAAAACAATTCCCAAACCTGCTCCTTTCACATTTAAGGACCCATCAGTATATAAGATCCAGTCCCCAGATTAGACCTGGTAAATATTTGTACCTCTTTTTCAGCTTCATGGAGTAGATTCGAGCTGAAATTCTGCTAGTACCTGAGATTTTATGGCAGTTTTAGGCTGATAAATGATATCATATTCACTAAGCTCTATGGCCCATTTAACTAACCTCCTTGATAACTCTTGCTTGTGTGATATATTCCTTAGCGGAAAAGCAGTTATAACAAAAATAGGATGACATTGAAAATAGGGTCGTAACTTTCTTGATGCCATTATCAATGTTGATGCAAGTTTCTCTAAATAGGGATACTGTGTCTCGACATCTAATAAGGATTTTCTAACATAATAAATTAGAGATTGCTTACCTTTGTTTTCGCGCACTAGCACCTCGCTTACTGCTACCTCTGATACAGCTAGTTAAACAAGTTATCATTCTCCGTCCCTTGGTTTTGCTAACAGGGGTAGTTTTGACAAGTACGATTTCAAATCCCTCAAAGCTTGTTGACATTCTTCAGGGGTAGTTTTAACAGGGGTAGTTTTGACGGATGGGTGCAATTGCTCCTCATTTAGCTTATGAGTCATTACTTCTGGCGGTATACCTGTCATGTCTGAATGCGACCAAGCAAAACAATCAACATTAGCACGTAAAAATTAAATTAACTTACCTTTCATTTCCAAGCTCAAGTTTATTCTAATGTAAACTTTTTTATCAGGCAAGTGGACGAATAATATAACAGCTTCGAGCTCCTCCGTGGTTGTTTTGATATTCTCATTTTTCTCTGGTTCTTGGATCGTATCGGGCTTGAATATATATCAGCTTCATTCTTTGGAATTTCATTTGAGGTGGGCAATAAATTATCCTCAACTGCATTCTGAAATTGCTATTTCTTATCTCCGTCCTCGAGTGTTCCACTTGCGACTACAACTGAGTGATATACCGCGCTGCCTATGGATCTCTTCTAATTTGACAGATCCCCTATAGTTATAGGAATTTAATCACCTGGTGCAATGAAGATGGGACCGCATTCATATCATGAATCCATGACCTGCCTAAAATGATGTTATAAGCCATGTTTGCATCTACCACTTGAAATTTAGTGTCTTTGATAACGCCTTCCGCGAACGTTGCTAATATGATTTTACCTTTTGTGACGACACTTGAATTATCGAACCCAGACAATGACTGAGTCTTGGGTATGATATGATCAGTTGTTTGAATTTCATTCACTACTCTCAATAGTATGATATTCACTGAGCTACCTGGGTCAATCAAAACTCGTTTAACATTAGTATCCTGAACAAGTAAAGATATTACCAGTGCATCGTTATGAGGGATGATCAAGCCATCCGCGTCTTCATCGTCAAACACTATATTGTCCCCTTCCTAAACCTGACAAACCCGTTTTCCGTGGGTAACAATGACTTTGGATGTCTTTTTTACTATCGTGTATGTTACCCCATTGACTTCTTCACCCCATGTTATAACATTAACTGTCCTTTTTGGTGACGGGGATTTTGGTGGTTCTTGACTGTTTTTCATGTAAGATTGTTTTCCTTTTTCACTAAACAGATCAGTGAGGTAGCCTTGCTTCAACAGATATTCAACTTCTCCTTGTAGGAGCCTGCAAGTTGCCATCTCATGGCCATGATCATTGTGAAATTCACACTAGAATTCCTGGCTCCGATCTGACCTGATCTTTTCAACCATCGTACTTTGTCACCCATTCCTCTTAGAACATCCACCAACTCTTATATACTGACGCTGAAATTGTAGTCTCTTATTCTTGATCGAGAGTTTGGACCACTATTCCTAGCTATGTCCCGTTCTTTTTTGAATCGGGAAGAAGAACTCGTGTCCGTTTGTCTCGATCTCGAATCAAATCATGCCTGTTCTTGCTTTGATCGGGAATCTAAGGGGCCTATGTAGGGCTCTTCTTTCTGTCTCTAAATGTCTAGATCCGGACCTTTCTTCTACCTTTGGCTGGGAAACCATATCTTTTTCTATTTGTAACTTCGTACTGTACCTGTTGTATACGTCATTTCGGTAGTTAGGGGGAACTCCCGCAGACTTTCTTTCAATCTTCTTGTGGCTTCTAAACTTTTTTCATTCAAATTACTTGCAAATGCCATAGCTGCCCAGTTATCAGGTACACGTGGTAGCATCATCCTCTCCCATTAAAATCTATCTACAAATTCTCTGAGTAATTTCGTGCTTCCCTGTTTTACTTTTAAAAGATATTCCATTCTCTTTTCTACTTTTTGAGCTCCCCAGTGTGCTTTTATAAATGAATCTACAAGCTCAAAAAAAGAATCAATAAAATTTTTAGTAAGAGTGAATACCATGTTAGTGCTCCATTCATAAAGGTTTCGCCAAATTTTTTCACTAAGACTGATTCAATTTCCTGCTTAGTTAAGTCATTGCCCCTAACTACTGTGGTAAATGCGGTAACATGGTCCCGTGGGTCAGTTGTCCCATCATATTTAGGGATATCAGGTATCTTGAACTTCTTGGGAATTGGAAAAGGTGCCGCACTTAGCTTTCAGGGTTGTTGCGAATATTTGTCAATATCCACTCTTTGACCACCGGTAGCACTCCAAGTATCTGCTCTTTCGGGTCATTTTGTTCTTTGAACTTCTTTTGCAAGGTTAGTGACAAAATTTACAAATAAGAATTATTTGGTGTACCTGAACCTCTGTCTCCAGAATTATTTGGTACTCCTCCAGTTCCTGAATTATCAATCCCTGAACGAGGGTTCTCCAGAGTTGTATTTACTGGTGGAGGGGTTTACGCAATGTTAGGCAATCCACTTACAAAAGCACACAAAGCTTCTCAACTTATTGAGCTACCATCTATCTCAAGTTATCCTGCTCGTTTGTCTGCTCATTAATTTGTTGTCCATCATTACAATTTGTAGACCTTTCAGGTGAATTATCACGTGAGCATGGTGGAGTTGTTGTGGGCGTATAGTGTGGTGGAGTTCCACCTTGTTGTCTTTCTTGGACTCCCTCATCCACCTGAACAATTTCGTTAGTAGTAGACATGCTTTGTTGCTAAAGACAAAAATATGAAAAGTGAAAAGATTATCAGATTTCCGACAATGGAACCAATTTGTTTAACCCAAAAAAAAAATTTTGTGGTCAATATCAAAGAAAATTGGATTACTAATAACCAAATTTACTTCACTTTTCAAAAATAAGTGAATAAAAAGTAATCAAAATTCAAAATTCAAAATTCAATAAACAAGGAAAGAAATCTTATAAAAGTGAAAGACTGATTGAATATATTTGCGAGTATTCTGATGATCGTACAAAATAAGGTAAGAACCCTTATATAAAGATACAAAAGTTGTAACGGTTCCCTCTCACTTAATTCTTACCCATTACTGACATTAAATACATTAATTATCCATTACTGAAATTACTCGTAACTATTATGTTAATAATAGGTGATTGCGAGTAATCGGGGATAATGTCGGTTTTCTTTTCATATCCGTAACTGTTCAAGAATCTTCCTCGTTTATGACCTTCATGCATCTCATGCCTATTTCTTCTTTCTCAATTGGGAAGGTACCTTTTTTTATAAATTACGTGGGTATTTTAACCGTGCCTCATCATTCTTCTTTGTTAACTTGCTACAAATGGCACTCTTCATCATATCATTAGTCCACGTGTCATGCCTTTTTTTTCCATCAATACAACCATCTCCATGGCAATAATTCCCCATTAAATTTTTCTTTCTGAAGCTAGCCTTTGTTAATGTTATTGGGCTAACCTATTCCAAATATACTCTTAACATAGTGTGATAATGTTCATTTTTAGTCAAGCTCGCACGGTTTTTCCCAAAGGCCTCACGCCATTAAGAGATCCCTACACTTTATATGTAAGCTTCCAATCTTTTTAGCTACCAATATGGAATTTTATTCGCAAATCCAACAATCTCCCTCTCGAACTAAGTTCCCACATGGCTCACTACCATGATTCACGGGTCTCCCCCTTGAACTAAGTTCCATGTGGCCTATTGCCACAATCCATGAGTCAATTTCTGAGATTCATGGTGTGGCACCCACATTGTTAGAGTATTATGGCAACCGAAGTCCGCAACTAGCTTCTTCTTGTATGCACACCACCCCCCACCTGTCACGCCCCAACCGGAGGGCCGCGACATGGCACCGGACCCTGCTAGCAGAGTGCCGGCGTACCCTTCATATATGCTATCTTACTTTCTTTACTATTTATACGGCTTGTCATACGCATGCAGTTCCGGACAACATCGTAATGGACTGAAACATCATACCATGACATCAACATTCTTATGTACATAACGTGCCAACAAGGCTGCAAATGCAAGAGTATACAACAAAATACATTTGCCGACGAGGCAATACAACAGTACATGAGCCAATCCAACACTTGTCTATACATATACTGACATTTGTCTATGAGCCTCTACAAGAACATACATAATACAACCTATGTCGGAACAGGGCCCTGACAAGCCCACAATACCTATACAAAATGCATACCAATGCTACAGCAAGTCCGGAGGATGAATCTTGTCGATATCTGCTGAACAGAGTAGCCTACTGCGGTGGGGGAGCTCCGTCTATCAGTCTATCAGGACCTGCAGCACGACATGCAGCGTCCACAGAAAAAGGACGTCAGTACGGATAATGTACTGAGCATGTAAGACAGGAAAACATAATAAATGAGCAATAGCATAAGCATCAGGATAAGAAACATATAACTTGTGCCATCTGAACGCCTCTGAGGGTGGCTAACCATGACATGTTCGTCGAGCTTATGCATATACATATAACCTTTATAACATCATCATATTAATGTTCATTATCATTATCATCATCTTATACATACGCCTCTGTGGGCTTGTCATCACCTTTGTACATCAACATATGCCTTTGTGGGCTCATCATCATCATCATATCATAGCATATCGTACCCGGCCATATTAGGCTCAGTCATAGGAATTAGATTATTCTTACATACATACATACATACATACATATATATATATATATATATATATATATATATATATATATATTGCATGCTCACTTATGGAAATATGTTCCTGACCCTTTTTAGTGACATACGATTGTTATCCCCTTTTTACACGTAATTAAGAATATCTCTTTAACATGAACCTTATAAGACTCAAGAAATACCAACAACATTGATATCATAAGAACAAGAGCAATCCTTCCATAGAGGGAAACAATATAGGCAGCCCTAACTTCTAAGAATAGAGTATTCTTTTGGGGCTCGTTCATTGCATTGTAATCAATAGGAGTCGTGCAAAAGAAAGAGCGGTATAGTCTGACATACCTGGTATGTACTACATACATACATACATATATATATATATATACATACATACATACATACATATATATATATATATATATATATATATATATATATTGCATGCTCACTTATGGAAATATGTTCCAGACCCTTTTTAGTGACATACGATTGTTATCCCCTTTTTACACGTAATTAAGAATATCTCTTTAACATGAACCTTATAAGACTCAAGAAATACCAACAACATTGATATCATAAGAACAAGAGCAATCCTTCCATAGAGGGAAACAATATAGGCAGCCCTAACTTCTAAGAATAGAGTATTCTTTTGGGGCTCGTTCATTGCATTGTAATCAATAGGAGTCGTGCAAAAGAAAGAACGGTATAGTCTGACATACCTGGTATGTACTGCACCAGTTCTCAAGCTACGCAATGGCTACGATTCCTTAGTCTACAATTAAAGAACAATTCCATCGTTACTCATTAAGCGTCGTAGCTATCATTCATCACAATCCCCTAATTTTGTACGGTGCCTCCCACACCCTTCATCCTCTAAATCTCACCAAACATGGTTATAACACATGCAACTCCTTTATGACCCATAATAACCCTGACCTATTCCGTCTAGAAATATTTACCTCGATTTCATGATTTCCAATCACCCTCCCACGAGTCCTTACAGGCATGCAACAGCATATCATGAATGCCCAAGGGAAAATTTCATGAAAGGGAGTAATAACTTACCTTGCATGTGGATTGTCTAGCCTTTTTCCTCGATTCCTCAAATTCTAGGTCTTGCCCTCAATTTGGATTTGCAGAAGAAGGAAACGCAACTAGGGTTTTTCTTTAGTTCTTCAATTTCTTGATTTCTTCTTCAATTTAGGGCTTGGAAGAGGAAGAAATTGGTTAGAGTTCGTGTGGGACTTTGAGAGGGGTCGTTGGGGGCCTTCCACTATGTTTAAGTTCAGAAAGATGAAGGAAGAACTGGGTTGGACCCCTTTTTATAGGTCTGTCAATAAGTGACACACGTGTCTGACAATTTCAGATTTGCGATCGCATATCTTCCGCAAACAGGACATGCGGTTCGCATTCTTGTCGCAAATATCAACCCAGAAATCTGTTGCATTATGCGATGTAGAAGGGTCAGATTTTTGGTTTGCATTCTCAACAATGCGACCGCATTCTGGTCGCATTTCAGACGCAGGTTCATCCCAGAACTCTGTTCCATTCTGCGATGGAAGATGTCACATTTGCGGTCCGCATTTGCATTATGCGGTCCGCATACTGGCTATATTTTTGACACAATTTCAGCTCAGAAATCTGTCTCAGTTTGCGATCTTGGTGTTGGATATGCGGTCCGCATTTGTGCTTTGCGGTCGCATATCCAACTATGCGACGCCCTTGCTCTTTTCTTGACTTTTGAACTATTTTTCGGGTTCTTAGGCTCTTATATGTGAACTATCGTACGGCGTATTCTAACGTACGATTTTACGGGTTGTAACACTCTCCCCCTCTTAGGAACATTCGCCCCCGAATGTAGGGACCTACGGGAACAAGTGCATCACAGCATTAAATGAAAGGTAATAATGAAGAGTATCTCAAGTTCTCATTTGCCTCGTACAGACGCTTCTCCTTTCAATGCATTTTGCGTTTCTTCGGCATCATCTTTTTCTTGTGGAACAAGTACGGGTATTTAGACTTCATCTCTTCCTCTGCTTCCCATGTCATTTCTTCCACGTTCCTGTTCCTCCATAACACCTTAACCGAAGCTACATCCTTTGTCCTTAGCTTGCAGATTTGTCGGTCTAATATAGCCATTGGTATCTCTTCGTGTGTTAGGTCCTCTGTAATCTGTATGTCTTGGATGGGGTCGACCCGAGAAGGATCTCCGATACATTTCCTCAACATGGACACATGGAATACCAGATGGACAAATTCCATTTCGGATGGTAGTTCTAACTCATAAGCAACACGTCCAATTCGTCGAAGGATTTTGTACGGACCGATGTACCTCGGGCTCAATTTACCTTTCATTCCGAAGCGCATGACACCCTTCATTGGCGAGACTCTCAGGAATACCCAATCACCAGCTTCAAACTCTAAATCACGACGTTGGACATCAGAATAGGACTTTTGCCTACTTTGTGCTGTCTTCAATCGTTCCTGTATCACTTTTATTTTCTCTATGGCTTGGTGGATCAAATCCGGCCCATACAACTCAGTTTCACCAACTTCAAACCACCCAACTGGTGATCTACATCTTCTCTCATATAGTGCCTCATATGGGGCCATCTTGATCCTGGAATGGTAGCTGTTATTGTAGGCAAACTCTATAAGTGGAAGATGGTCATCCCAACTCCCCTTGAAATTCAAGACACATGCTCTTAGCATATCTTCAAGTGTCTGAATAGTACGTTCAGCCTGCCCGTCATTTTGCGGATGAAAAGCAGTGCTGAGATTCAATTGTGTACCCAGACCTTTCTGAAAAGACTTCCAAAAGTTAGTTGTGAATTGGGCTCCTCTGTCCGATATAATAGACATTGGTACCCCATGAAATCTAATAATTTCCTTGATGTACAGCGTTGCATAATCTTCAGCTGTGTAGGTTGTCTTAACCGGCAGAAAATGAGCACATTTGGTAAGTCGATCCACTATCACCCAGATGGAGTCGAATTTACGACTGGAGCGAGGTAATCCAACAATGAAGTCCATGTTAATCACCTCCCATTTCCAGGTCGGAATCTCTATATCTTGGAGCAATCCACCAGGTTTCTGATGTTCTATCTTTACTTGTTGGCAATTGGGACACTGGGCTACAAATTCTGCAATAGACCTCTTCATACCATCCCACCAGTAATGGTCCTTGACATCATGATACATCTTTGTTGAGCCAGGATGGATGGAATATCGGGATTGATGAATTTCCCTCATAATCTTCTCTCACGACCCTGCTACATTAGGCACACATAATTAGCCTTGGCACCTCAGTGTTCCATCTCCAGCGATCTCAAAAGCTGAAATTTTACCTTGCTGAATGCCCTCTCTCAACCGCAACAAGGTGGGATCTTCGTATTTCCGTGCCTTCACCTTGGCTACGAGAGATGATTCTGATGTATTATGTACAACAACACCTCCATCCTCAGAGTCTAACAGTCTGACTCTCATGTTAGCTAGCTGATGAAGGTCTTCAGTTAAACTCCGCTTACCTGCTTCGACGTGCACTAAACTTCCCATTGACTTACGACTGAGGGCATCTACCACAACATTGGCTTTGCCCGGATAATACAATATTTCAATGTCGTAGTCCTTCAGCAATTCGAGCCAACGTCGTTGTCTCAAATTTAACTCTTTCTGACCGAGGATGTATTGCAAACTTTTATGTTCTGTGTAGATGTCGACATGGATACCATATAGATAGTGTCGCCATGTCTTCAAAGCATATATCACCGCAGCCAATTCCAAATCATGGGTTGGATAATTCTTTTTATGCTTCTTCAATTGTCTCGAAGCATAAGCAATCACCCTCTCGTGCTGCATTAATACACATCCCAGACCTATGCCGGAGGCATCACAATATACCACATAACCTTCTGTTCCTTCGGGAAGAGTAAGAAACGGGGCGGATGTCAATCAATCTTTCAGTTCCTGAAAACTCCGCTCACAAACATCCGACCATTGGAATGTGGTGGCTTTCTGGGTCAGCTTAGTAAACGGTGCTAATATAGAAGAAAATCCTTCTACAAACCGCCTGTAATATCCTGCTAACCCCAAGAAGCTACGGACTTCTGTTGGCGTAGTAGGCCTCGGCCAATTCTTGACTGCATCGATCTTTTGAGTATAGACACTAATACCCTCATCAGATATCACATGGCCTAAGAACGCTACTAAGTTTAGCCAAAATTCACATTTGGAGAGTTTTGCATATAACTGGTGATCCCGAAGGGTCTGCAAGACTATCCGCAAGTGACCCATATGTTCAGCCTCTGAACGGGAATACACTAAGATATCATCAATGAATACTACCACGAACACATCAAGATAAGGCCTGAATACAGTGTTCATGAGATCCATGAAAGCTTTCGGGGCATTGGTTAGCCCGAACGACATTACTAGGAACTCAAAATGCCCATATCTTGTCCGGAAGGCTGTTTTCGAAATATCTTTCTCCTTGACTCTCAACTGAAAATACCCTGAACGTAGGTCAATTTTGGAGAAATATTTGGCTCCCTGGAGTTGGTCAAACAAGTCATCAATTCTTGGGAGTGGATATTTGTTCTTTATGGTGACCTTATTCAACTGATGATAATCGATACACATCCGTAACGATCCGTCTTTCTTTCGTACGAACAAGACTGGCGCACCCCAAGGTGAAGTGCTAGGCCTAATGAAGCCTTTATCCAGCAAGTCCTTCAACTGTACTTTCAATTCTCGCAATTTTGCTAGGGCCATTCTGTATGGAGGGATAGAAATTGGGTGAGTATCAAGCAACACATCGATGCCAAACTCAATCTCCCTTTCAGGAGAAAGTCCTGGGAGTTCATCTAGAAAGACATCCGGAAATTCATTGACTACAGGAATTGATTGTAGAACGGGCGACTTCGCCTCCGCGTCCATAATGCGAACAAGATGGTAGATATAACCTTTGGAGATCATCTTTCTTGCCTTAAGGTAGGAAATAAATCTACCTTTCGGCGTAGCAATCTTTCCCTTCCATTCAAGGATGGGTTCACCCGGAAATTGAAATCTAACTATTTTCGTATGGCAATCAACACTTGCATAGCATGATACCAACCAATCCATTCCCATTATTACATCAAAATCTACCATTTCTAACTCAATTAGATCTGCCGAGGTTTGACGACTACCAATCGTCACAGTGCAACCTCTATATACTCTTCTAGCAATCACAGAAACTCCTATTGGAGTAGATACCGCAAAGGGTTTGCTTATTGATTCAGGTATGATATCAAACTTATCAGCCATAAGGGGTGTAACATAAGATAACGTGGACCTGGGATCAATCAATGCATATACATCGTGAGAAAGCACTGATAATATACCTGTGACAACATCTGGAGATGACTCAAGATCCTGTCGACCTGCTAGGGCATATATTCGGTTTTGAACACCACTTGAGCTCGGTACTGCACCCCTACCTCTACCACGACCTGCTGGCTGTTGGAGACCCCGTGGTGGAGGTCGAATTGATGAGGAAGTACCAGACACAGACCCAGTCGGTTGAGCCATACCACCACCTCCTCTGTTTGGACAATCCCGCATCATATGACCAGGTTGTCCGCAAAAATAACATGCATCATACCCTCGACGGCGTAGCCCAGAATGGGCCCTGCCACACTGACCACAATGTGGTGCTAGGGGTCTCGTCTGGCTAGTATCCCTGTGATGTGGCGAGCCTGAGGCCCGCGAACTCTGAAACTGTCGAGGGGCACTAGATACAGGTGGTGCCGAACTCCTCGAAGAATGGGGCCTTACACTACTTCTGGAGTCACCAGAATACCCTGCAAATCTTGTTCTCTTATGCTGGCTCCTCTCCTGCTCCCTGTCTGCCCTTTGTTAGCGTTTACAATCCTCTATGGTCTGGGCATAGGCCTGAATACGGGAGATATCCATGCCCTCTATCAAGGAGGCTATTGTGCATTCATTTATTAAATGCGGTCCCAATCCGTTCACGAATAAGTGAACCCTGTCGCTCATCTCGGCCACCATGTGGGGAGCAGACCTTGCTAGAGAGTCAAACTGCATACTGTACTCTTGTACATTCATATTACCTTATTTAAGATTCAAGAATTTATCAGCCTTAGCTTGTCGAAACTCAACTGGCAGGTAGTGGCGAAGGAACGCCTCAGAGAATTCATTCCACACAAGTGGGGGAGCATGTGGACCCCAGGATCTCTCCCAACTGTCATACCAGAACACTGCTAAGTTCCGTAACCAATAAGAAGCCAGTTCTACTGCCTCTGTGTCACTGGCATGCATAACTCGCAGGGTGCGGTGTATCTGGTCAATAAAAACCTGTGGGTCCTCCTTAGGATCAGACCCGGTGAACACTGGAGGATCCAAGTTGATGAAGTCACGAACCCTCGAACTAACCGGTCTTTCAGTAGCACCGGTATTCTGCCTCTGAGCCTGAGAAGCTACCAGGCTAGTCAATAATTGTACTGCGGTCCTCAAGTCCTGGTCTGTAGTACCAGAAGAAGGGACTGGAGATGCTGGGTGGCTCCTAATATCTTCAGGGGGAGGAGGACTAGATGAGGTTCGAGAAGGCATTTCACTTCGAGGCTAACTTTGGCCTCCTCTATCTTGGGGCACCTGACTGGTACCCTCGCCCGTTTCTGTATCAAGTCATCTATTACTCGTTCACTTTCTATTCAACGTCATCGCTGTAGGGAAACAAGGCGAATGTTAGAAGGGAATACTTACAACTCAACTCTACGCACGATCTAGATTTTGAAAGAAGGTAACATTTCCTAAATGTCAGGTAGCCTCCTAATCATAAAATGTGGCGCGCTACACACCAATAATCAAGACTCTACTAGACACGGCTCATAGACAATCCCTAGGACACAACCTTGCTCTGACACCAATTCTTGTCACGCCCCAACCGGAGGGCCGCGATTTGGCACCGGACCCTGCTCGTAGAGTGCCGGCATACCCCTCATATATGCTATCTTACTTTCTTTACTATTTATACGGCTTGTCATACGCATGCAGTTCCGGACAATATCGTAATGGACTGAAACATCATACCATGACATCAACATTCTTATGTACATAACGTGCCAACAAGGCTGCAAATGCAAGACTATACAACAAAATACATTTGCCGACGAGGCAATACAACAGTACATGAGCCAATCCAACACTTGTCTATACATATACTGACATTTGTCTATGAGCCTCTACAAGAACATACATAATACAACCTATGTTGGAACAGGGCCCCGACAAGCCCACAATGCCTATACAAAATGCATACCAATGCTACAGCAAGTCCGGAGGATGAATCTTGTCGATATCTGCTGAACTGAGTAGCCTACTGCGGTGGGGGAGCTCCATCTATCAGTCTATCAGGACCTGCAGCACGACATGCAGAATCCACAGAAAAAGGACGTCAGTACGAATAATGTACTGAGCATGTAAGACAGAAAAGCATAATATATGAGCAATAGCATAAGCATCAGGATAAGAAACATATAACCTGTGCCATCTGAACGCCTCTGAGGGTGGCTATCCATGACATGTTTGTCGAGCTTATGCATATACATATAACCTTTATAACATCATCATATTAATGTTCATTATTATTATCATCATCTTATACATACGGCTCTGTGGGCTTACCATTTTCATATACATTTATTGTTACCAAATACGTTTACATAGTCGTTACCTCATACCATTACATACGCCTCTGTGGGCTCGTCATCACCTTTGTACATCAACATATGCCTCTGTGGGCTCATCATCATCATCATATCATAGCATATCGTACCCGGCCGTATTAGGCTCGGTCATAACATACCTGGCCTTCATTAGGCTCGGCCATAACATACCCGGCCTTCATTAGGCTCGGTCATAGGAATTAGATTATTCATACATACATACATATATATATATATATATATATATATATATATAT
>MCJB01019967.1:118632-175369 GCA_002018475.1 Nicotiana obtusifolia
ATATATATATATATATATATATATATATATATATATATATATATATATATATATATATATATTTATATTGCATGCTCACTTATGGAAATATATTCCAGACCCTTTTTAGTGACATACGATTGTTATCCCCTTTTTACACGTAATTAAGAATATCTCTTTAACATGAACCTTATAAGACTCAAGAAATACCAACAACATTAATATCATAAGAACAAGAGCAATCCTTCCATAGAGGGAAACAATATAGGCAGCCCTAACTTCTAGAATAGAGTATTCTTTTAGGGCTCGTTCATTGCATTGTAATCAATAGGAGTCGTGCAAAAGAAAGAACGGTATAGTCTGACATACCTGGTATGTACTGCACCAGTTCTCAAGCTACGCAATGGCTACGATTCCTTAGTCTACAATTAAAGAACAATTCCATCGTTACTCATTAAGCATCGTAGCTATCATTCATCACAATCCCCTAATTTTGTATGGTGCCTCCCACACCCTTCCTCCTCTAAATCTCACCAAACATGGTTATAACACATGCAACTCCTTTACGACCCATAATAACCCTGACCCATTCCGTCTAGCAATATTTATCTCGATTTCATGGTTTCCAATTACCCTCCCACGAGTCCTTACAGGCATGCAACAATATATCATGAATGCCCAAGGGAAAATTTCATGAAAGGGAGTAATAACTTACCTTGCATGTGGATTGTCTAGCCTTTTTCCTCGATTCCTCAAATTCTAGGTCTTGCCCTCAATTTGGGTTTGCAGAAGAAGGAAACTCAGCTAGGGTTTCTCTTTAGTTCTTCAATTTCTTGATTCCTTCTTCAATTTAGGGCTTGGAAGAGGAAGAAATTGGTTAGAGTTCGTGTGGGACTTTGAGAGGGGTCGTTGGGGGCTTTCCACTATGTTTAAGTTCAGAAAGATGAAGGAAGAACTGGGTTGGACCCCTTTTTATAGGTCTGTCAATAAGTGACACACGTGTCTGACAATTTCAGGTTTGCGATCGCATATCTGCCGTAAACAGGACATGCGGTTCGCATTCTGGTCGCAAATCTCAATCTAGAAATCTGTTGCATTATGCGACGCAGAAGGGTCAGATTTGCAGTTCGCATTCTCAACAATGCGACCACATTCTGGTCGCATTTCTGACGCGGGTTCAACCCAGAACTCTGTTCCATTCTGCGATGGAAGATGTCACATTTGCGATCCGCATTTGCATTATGCGGTCCGCATACTGGCCACATTTTTGACACAATTTCATTCCAGAAATCTGTCTCAGTTTACGATCTTGGTGTTGGATATGCGGTCCGCATTTGTGCTTTGCGGTCGCATATCCAACTATGCGACGCCCTTGCTCTTTTATTGACTTTTGAACTATTTTCTGGGTTCTTAGGCTCTTATATGTGAACTATCTTACGGCGTACTCTGACGTAGGATTTTACGGGTTGTAACACCACCATCACTTTGTCATCTCCATACCCTTTTGTCAAACCTGGGATGTGATACCAGTTGTAAGTTTAAAACGGCCCAAAGATACCCTTAACATGGTGTCATATTATTCGTTTTGGACTAAGCCCACATGATTTTTTCGAAAGGTCTTACACCATTAAGAGTATCTATCTCCTTATAAATAGAATATCTTTTCTTTCTACTTTTTATGCAAAACTTTGTTTACCCACCCGAATAGACCCATCCATTTCAACAATTAGTATCTTCTTCGCCACAAATACAAAACGAAAAAGGACGCATTATAGGAAAGAGGAGAAGAAATATGGGATGGTCGCAAATAGGTTGTATTCCCGTTGTTCTCTAGCGCTTTGAAGGTCGCGTTTTCCCGTCGGAAATTCTAAGGCAAAAGATGCCAATGAAAATTGCAAATGATTTTAAAAAGATTTAAGGCTCAAATAAGTTATCGATCGCATGCATTGAGTCCTTTGACATTGTCATGGCTGCAAGCCTTATAATACGGGTCGACGGGTCGCCCCGATAAGATTTTGCTGCTGCTTTGCCTGAAACAATCATCACAACCCCATAATTTTCCTTTTTCAATTCACTGTTGCATTATTTTTTTGCTGATTTGCCTAAAATGGAGGCGTGAATTTGGTGGAGGTGGGTCGAGTGCGTCAATGGAGGAATCGAGAGGGCCGATGGTAGTGAGATGCATAAACCCATGTTTTTAGGTGTTTGTACTCGTTTAGTTACTATATTCGGTTTTCATATCTCTTGAACAGAAGAGCAACATATTTATCATAATTGAGTTTTTTTTTTTTAGGAGGAAATTATAAATTTCTCATATTTGGTTAGTTCCTTTTCTTAGAGGAAAAAGTTTGGACTTCTATCAATTAAGAATCCTCCTTCTCATTGAGTAGCATCCACAATGCAGCCATATAGGGTTCGGGAGTCTTATTTAGGGGAAAAATTTCGGGACAAGTGTTAGCCTACCATTTTTGTTTGCCTCTTTATGAGGTTGTTCTTTCGATATTTTGTACTCTCCTTCATATAGTAAATTGCTTGTATTTGACGTGGACGTAGGTTAATTAACTGAACCACATTAAATATTTGTGTCTCTTTTGGTATATTTCTCTTTTATTGTCTGATTTATTGCCGTTCAAGGTTTGCTTTGCTAGCTTTCACATGACACTTGATTATTTTTATCCTAAAAAGTGATATCACAGCGAGGTTCCAGACAGGTTCATCTTGGCGGATTTAGTTCTAGCTGCAACCTATTTGACGATAATCGTTATTTTTATCTGAGAAATTTGACCGGAGTGCTACTCACATTGAGACAAATTTTATGATGGAGATTTGGAGATGCAACCTGTTGAAGGTTATGTAAAGAAGGTGGAGCAAGTTTATTTTGTCAGAAAATTTAGGCAAAAGGGGAGAATTATTAGGTGTTTTTCCTCATGTCTTATCATATTTGGTTTTCCTTTCTTTTGAAGGAAAGGGCAACATATTTATCATAATTAAGTTTTTCTTTTCTAAAAGGAAATTATAAATCTCTCATATTTGGCAAGTTTCTTATCTTGGAGGAAAAAATTTAGATTTCTATAAATTAAGGATCTTTCCTTCTCGTTCAGTAGCATCCACAATGTAGCCATATGGGACTTGAGAGTCTTATTTAGGGGGAGAATTTCGGGACAAGTGTTGGCGTGCCACTTGTGTTTGCCTCTTTGTGAGGTTGTTCTCTCGATAATTTGTACTCCTTTTTATATAGTGGATTGCTAATCTCTGATGTGGACGTAGGTCAATTGACCGAACCACGTTAAATATTTGTGTCTCTTTCGATATATTTTCTTTTGTTGTCTGATTTTCATCGTTCAAAATATGCTTTGCTAGCTTCCGCATGGCACATGATTATTTCGATCCTAACAAGGCCTTGGGTGCTGTGGTTGGTGTAGTGGTCGTAGAGCTACTACACCAAGAAGGAGGAGATGAAAAAAAATAGTAAATTGGTTTTAAAAAGAACGGGGGCTACAAATTACATTTGTTAGCTAATAAATGGTTAAACATATGACATGTCATCCATTTCAACGCTAGGAATACACTTTTACTTATTTAATTAAAATATCCTCAACAATCAGATAATATCAAGAGAGCTTTTTGAAAATTTTCATAATTAAAATGGTAGAGAAGACGTATAATCTTTCACTAGCGCTATAACTTCTCACAATAGATATTGAAAGACACGAATAAAAAAGTTTTTCTTAGTGAAGACTAATGTGACAAGAATTTGGTTAACTTGCAGGAATTTTCTACTTTATAGACAGAAGATGGCTCATAACGACATTGAGAATGATTAAGCGTGGAGGTGATATGAACGTTGATCAAATTGAGACACTTGAAATGGGGCTAAGATTTTTGAGAACCTTTATCAAGTACCATCATGTTCTTTTCTGTGCTTGCTTAGTCAAAATCACAAAGAAGACCCAATTAATTGGGGAAATGCAAATGAATGCAAAACTAATCTTGACGTGGAAAGGTTAGTATTGCAATTATATTACTGGAATTCAGTGAAGGTAATACCAATTCAATGTACAGCCTTGCGCTGGATGATTCCTATTTGTTAGAATACATGGATTACCTCGACGATAATCTAAAGGATGCATCGAGGCACCTTGTTAGTTTGACCGTTCTTTGATTAAAGAAATCAAAATCCTTCAGAAGACAGTGAAAGCCATTCAAAAGAAAACGAGATTTTTGAGATGCTTGCTTGTATACCACAGAGATAAATGGTTAAGTTGGAAGGTCTGGAGACTCGAATTCAGTTCATTGTTGATAATGTGGGACAAATTGTGTTATTAATGGCAAGAGGTTGGATGAGGTCTCGGGAAAGCTTGGAGCTGTTGTCGGTGATGTGATATTTGTAATTCAAAAGCTTCATGCGAGCTCTATAATCAAAGATGACAGAAGTTTAATCTATGGACGAGGCAGATAATGGAGAAAATTTAAAATTTGAAGGCAGAAGTGGAACAGAGGTACTACAAATCCTTAGAATTTGCTCCATCTCAATTTCCCACAGTTGGTGGATTGAGCTTTTTGGATTCTCTTTTAAGGAAATTGAATGAGATATTGAAATCCGATTCATGTTTAGATTCCATCGTCAAGCCTCGTGTTGGTATTTTAGAAAAAGAGCTCTCATCAGTTTTCACGCTTGTCGCAAAGGTGCACCATGAACATGGATTTCATAACGATCTTCACAAGCGTACTATCAATTTGGCATATGAAGCTGAAGTTGCTAGTGACTCTATTCTTGCTCAGTATAATCCTCTTTGGCATCTTTTTTGCTCACTGCCTACGATCATAAAAGAGATGAAGCATATTAGTGCGGAGATGTGGCTGGAGAACCTCGCTCTTATGTGGTAGAGCCCTCTAAACATCTGCAAACTCAACATAGAGATCCTATGAATGATGAGGAGATAGTGGGTTTTACTGATGACACAAAAAGAATAATTCAGCATCTGGTCCGAGCTAGATGTCATCAAAATCGTTGGAATGGGAGGACAAGGTAAAACGTACAACTTGTGCCAGAAAGCCTGTATAATAATGACAGCATCATTTCGCATGGTGCATCATTTCGCAAACCCACAGCCGGAGAGAGTTACTACAAGATATTAAGTCAAGTTAGCGGTATCAATGACAAGGATGATTATTGTATACGGTCGAAATCAGGCTTGACTGTATACGGTCAAGATCAGGTTTGACTGTTGCACGACAACTCGGGCTCGGAACGCGAAAGATTGAAAATCGACCCCGAGTTTCATCGAAGTAGAACATGAGGTCAGAATGTCCGTCCTAGAAGAACACCGAGCCCGTTATTCGGAACTGATGCTGGCCCCGAACATGCTTGAGAGAAGAACACCGACCCCGTTATTCGGAACCGATGCTGACCCCGAACGTGCTCGAGGGGGAACCCTCGAACCTAAATAACGGAAAGCCAGAATATCCGTAGTGGGACGAGCATCGCGGCGGGAATCTCGGCACGAATCAATAGAACCGTTTAATTAGCAAATCATGAGATTTTTTACCTTATATAGAGTTGTACCTAAAGTAGGATTCTTCTACTACATAAAGGGGGGTCTAATTATTTGTAAGCACACTAGGAATCATCAAAAGATACAGTTATAAATTGGTCTCTTGAATCATTATCTCATTATCTTGTTCCAATTTCAATTATAACCGATTCCTACCCAAGAAGGACCAACCAACGTGGTCATCATTGTTTAGCTTGGGCGGTTTGCATTCTTTCATTTATTACTTAATTTTAATTTCAATTTGATTATTCGTCAATTGTATCAAATTAGATCACATATCCTTAAGACCACGTATAAATTCAATTGTTATCCAATTTTTAGGGTAAACAGTTTGGCGCCCACCGTGGGGCTGAGGATAATAGTGGTTATTTGACACAAATCTCCATAACACACATAGCTTCACACTTGCTCTTTGAAGTGTCTTTGATTCTAGGCTATAATACAAAGATGTCAAACTTTCAATCGGCACCACTGCATGTCGACTTCGAATCCGGTTACCAAGGTAAAAATAATAACGTAGCGCCCGGTAATGAGATTCCGATCGTAGATCAGATTGATTTGCTAATTCGCATGTGGCTATCAATAAAAACCTACCTACCGATCCCAGAAATAGCGTTTATAAAGAAGTCCGATCAGCAACTCGAAACACCCAAAATGTTGAAGACAACGGGATCAGCCTACGAGTGATCTTTGAAATGTTGCAGGCTCAACAGGCGGCGATAGCTCAGTTACAAAACCAAAGCTGTGCACCGAACAGGGATAAGCCCGGACCATCCCAGGAAATTGCCCGTAGGGACTAATCGGTCGTAGAAAGGCCGAATGAACATGAATCGGGGACTAACCCTGATACTATAAAGAAGCTCGATGATCTGAGAAAACGGTTTGAATCAGGGGAGAAAAAGATCGAGGCTAACAACAAAAAGGTGAAAACCTACAGTTCCAGGGTAGACCAAATCCCAGGAGCACCTCCGGTATTGGAGGGCCCAGATTCCAGGAAGTTCGTGCAAAGAACTTTCCCGCCAAGCGCGGTTCCGAGGCCGATCCCCAAGAAATTTCGTATGCCCGAAATACCCAAGTATAACGGAATGACCGATCCAAACGAACATGTAACCTCGTATACATATGCTATCAAAGGCAACGACCTGGAGGACGATGAGATCGAGTCTGTTCTATTAGAAAATTTTGGGGAGACCCTGTCAAAGGGAGCTATGATATGGTATCACAATTTACCTCCTAATTCTATTGACTCATTTGCTATACTTGCAGATTCTTTCGTAAAGGCGCACGCAGGTGCCATCAAGGTCGAGACTAGGAAATCGGACCTTTTCAAAGTCAAACAAAAGGATAACGAGATGCTCAAAGAGTTCGTGTCCCAGTTTCAAACAGAACGGATGGATCTGATAGATCTGCTACTGGTCGCCGATTATTGGGCTGTTCAAGCCTTCACTCAAGGACTTAATATTTGGAGCTAGGTGGCTTCACAGCAACTAAAGTAGAACTTAATAGACTACACGGCCGTTACATGGGCTGACATACATAACTAGTATCAGTCGAAAATCAGAGTCGAAGATGATCAACTCGGGGCCCCTTTTGAGTCTATCTATCCCAAAAGGACCCTCTACAGAGCCAAAAGAGATATCAATCGCGAACCAAGACCGAACAGGGATCGGTATCAGCCATATAATGGAGATAGAAGGAGCAGTGGGTCCGGACGGAACTCAATAAGAAATGAAATGAGGGAGGCTCGAGGCTAGAGCAACCGGGGACTCATGACCAAAAACCACTTCAATAGGTTCATCGGGCCTTAAAAAGCACCGAGGCCATGAATATGAACCTGGAGCTGTTAGATAAAAGGCGCGAAGCCGCCTTGTTCAGTTGGCTGCCCAAAAGCAATGAATCAAGAGGTATTACAACAGAAGGACCAACCTTCGATGCTTCGACGTCGGGGACATGGTATTAAGAAAGGTCACACCGAACACACGAAATCCGAACTAGGGAAAGCTGGGACCGAACTGGGAAAGACCTTATCATCGAAATCACCGGAGAGGGATCTTACAAGCTCGGGATGATGAACGGTGAATGACTAGAAAATAACTCACCTGAAGCGATATTACTGCCAAGGTACGGCCCTTTTCTTTATTTTATTTACATTTTAAACTAACGCTTGCAGGTAGCAAACAAGGGACAATATGAAATGTTGGGTCTGAAAGCACGTGTTGCACTCTTTTTTCCTTAGACCGATTTTGTCCCAAATGGGTTTTACAGCAAGGTTTTTAACGAGGCAACAAGTAAATCATGCTAACATAGAACCGAAGGCCGGTAACAAACCGGTGGTGATGATCACGACAATAGCCCGAAGCTTACGTTCTTTCCCTCTTATATCAATTTTAGCATGGAAAGAGGTTACCAATGCGAAGGGAAAATAGAAAGAGATATTGCCTGAAATCCTATGGGCGTATCGTACGACCGAGAAATCTAGCACCGGATCTACTCCCTTTTCCCTGGTGTACGGTGCTGAAGCTTTAATACCGGTCGAAGTCCGTGAACTAAGTGTCAGGTTCCGCTATGCAACCGAATAATCGAACCGCGAGGCTGGAATACGAATCTGGAACTATTGGACGAAAGAAGGGAAGCTTCCCTCGTTCGATTGGTCGCTCAAAACAGAAGATCGAAAGATACTACAACAAGAGAACCCATCTTCGACATTTCAACATCGGAGATTTAGTACTCAGGAAGGTCACACCCAACACACGAAAACCGAACGAAGGGAAATTGGGACCGAACTGGGAAGGACCTTACTCCATCATAAAGATCACCGAAAAAGGATCATACAAGCTTGGAATGATGGACGACAAACAACTACCAAACAACTGGAACATAAATCACTTGAAACGATACTACTGTTAAGGTACGATCCTTCGTTCCTCATTTTTACTTTTTTTTATGCTACATCGACAAATTAACATTCGCAGGTATCAAATAAAGTAGCCTCGAATTGGAAAATGCGAGATGTTAGGACTGAAAGCACGCGTTGCACTCTTTTTCCCTTCGACCGGTTTTGTCCCAAATTGAGTTTTTATGGCAAGGGTTTTAACGAGGCAACCAGTAAATCGTGCTAACTTAGATTTGAAGACCGATCATAGATCGATGACAATAATACTCGGTGCTAATCATCGATCGACCTCAAATATCGGAAGGCTGCTTGGCTACTTCAATTGGGGGAAACATCCCTAAAATCAAAGATCATTAGGAATCGATGTAAGGGTCAAACGGTCAAAAGAACCGTACCCAAAAAGATTGATCTATCCCCGAAATAAACTGTACTAGCACATGAACAAGAATAAATATCTCTTGCACCAGTATCCTGTCTCCGAGCCCAAGGGTCGTTTTGGTTTTCTTTGTTCAACTAAATACTGCCCACTCGGGGATTCATTCGAAAGTCAAATTTATTCTAAGGGGAATAAGACCTACTAAGGCCAACCCCGATTTTTAAAAGGCTAAGGCCATACCGAGTTAATGAAACTCGAAGGGGAATAAGACCTACTAAGGCCAACCCTGATTCGTAAAAGGCTAAGGCCATACCGAGTTAATAAAACTTGAAGGGGAATAAGACCTACTAAGGCCAACCCCGATTCTTAAAAGGCTAATGCCATACCGAGTTAATGAAACTCGAAGGGGGGGAATAAGACCTACTAAGGCGAACCCCGAATCTTTAAAAGGCTAAGGCCATACCGAGTTAATCGAAGGGAAGTAAAACCTACTAAGGCAGATCCCAGAATTGGCCAAGTCCAAATTGAATTCGAGGAACATAAAATTTAACGAGGCAAACCCTCGGTTCTAAGGGAAAGAATTAAAACACGTCGGCAATAAAAGAAAGAAAGGAAAAAGGAATTTCATATATATACAAGATATGATTACAAAGATGGGGACATCATTACACAATATCAAAATTAAAAAAAAATAGAAAAGACAAGAGAAGGCGCTTCATTCTGAGTTCTCGGAATCATCTTCCTCCGAAAAGGCTTGTTTTCTGGCTTCGGCCTCGATCCTTTTGGCTTCCTCGATCTCGGCTGATAGATCGAAGCCCCGAGCATGTATCTTCTCGAGGACGGACAGGCGAGTTTGCCACTTCATGTGATCAACCAAAATTTTTGATTGATCTTGAGCAGTCTCGACGTCGGCCTTGTACTGGGCCACCAACTCATCGGCCTCAACTTTGGTCGCAATAGCCTCCGATTTCACCATGTGCAGCTCGTTGGCCAAAACATCTCGATCCGAGGTGATCACGTCAACTTGGGATTGGAGTACGTCGGTGCTCTTAGTCAGAGCCTCGATTCTCCCTTTTACTTTCATCAGTTGAGTTTCTGCTGAAACTAACTGAGCACGGAAGGCCTCTTTTTCCGAAGCCAACTGATCTATCTTGCTTTTCCACTCATTGGCTTCGGCTCTAGCCTCGCTTGCCTCGGATCGGAGTCGTGTGATTTAATCGAGCTATTGCCCCATTTGCTCAACTAAGCCAGAATTCTCTCTCTGGACAAAATCCAGTTCCGCCAAAGGCTCCCCATCTCCCCTTCGAGCCGTTTGCAATGTCCCGATTCTTCCCGGTGACAAAGAAAAGCCTCATGATAAAGCACCGAGGCCTGCAAACACGAAAGGAAATATGGTAGTTAGTCGAAGTTTTAAAGTGCAAAACAGTAAACACCAGATAAGGCTTATCAGAAACTTACCCTATTCAATGCTTGCTGAGCTTCATTGAACAAGCAGGATACATCTACCTCGTTCATCTTAGCCTGATCTTCTTCGGTCACCAAACACCGAAGACAGCTAGCCATCCCTACAGGAACGGAAAGGACCTTAGCATCTTCGGGAATGGCGAAGGAAATCTATCGACGAACTTCGGACCGAAAGAAACCCTCCTCGTGCCGGTGGAGGGACTTTTCCTCGATACTTCTAGGTTACCGAGCCCAAAGGTATCTTCAGCAGACGCCAAATCCACGCCATCGGAGATACCTCGAAAAGGGCCTTCCGGTACATGGCTCCTGCCCGGGGAATGTCCTTTGGCGGCTTGAGCCTCATTTAGGGTCGACTCCGAGAAGGAAGGGGAGTCTATCATCTCTATGGGGCCTAAGATTCCCTGCGAAGCCCCTCTAACATCGGTAGAAGCCCCAGCTCTCGCCCCCATTTTGGAGCCCTCGACTCGATGAAGGTGTGTTTCATCGGCCCTTTGCTCGGGGACCCCCCGTCCTTCAGTTCGAGACGGCTCGCTATCCAAAAGGTTGAAATCTTCATCTTCCTCGGACTCGTCCCTCAACCGACAAAGTGAATCCGAGGACAGTATTGGGTCATCAATGCTACTCTTGGGCTTACGAGCTATCCTTTTCTTCGGTCTCCTTCTCTAGGGATCAGAAGAACTGGGGGCTTCTTTCCTCTTTTTCTCTTTCTCCTGCTCTGAAACAAGGGGCTCGCAGGGAACCTCATTACCAGGGGACGCTGGCCTCAATTCAACGTCTTTTGATAAACCTACAAATAAAGAATAAAGCAAGTTAGAAATCAATAACAGGAGACGCTGAGTTCGAACTCGACCTGTCTCACCATGGTGTCGGGCCTCCCATCGGCCCTTCGAGAGCTCGCGCCGGGCACATTCCGAATAGGGTCTTTGGGACACTACCCTTTCAACCCATTCCTTCAGATGAGGAACCGCGGCTGGTATACAGGATACGGCTACATCATATGGAACTAGTTAGTGTAAAAAAAAACACATTGAACAAGTTGAGATATGGGATAACACTTACGGTTCATGTTCCACTTCTTGGGGAACGGCATGTCTTCGGCCGGAATCAAGTCCGATTTTTTCACTTGAACAAATCGGCTCATCCAGCCCCGATCCTATCCTCATCGATGCTAGAGAAGGGGGCTTTGCTTGCCCGATGCACAAGTTTTATTAATCCCCCTCGGAAGAGTCGGGGACTGTATAACCGTAGAAGGTGATCGACGGTGAAAAGATGCCCGTCGATCTTGCTTACAAAAAAGCGAAAGAGAATGACTATTCTCCAGAAAGAAGGGTGGATCTGACCCAATGTTACTTCGTACCTTTTGCAAAAGGCAACGATAACAGGGTCCAAAGGGCCCAACATGAAGGAGTAAGTGTAAACACTCAAATAACCCTCCATGTGGGTGGTGATCGCCTCTTCCGCTGCAGGAACGACCATACACTTGCCTACCTAATTACAATCTTCTTTAACCTTATCAAGGATTTTGTTCGTAATCGAACAAATATACCTAGTGACCGTTTCACACCGGCCCGGTACTGAAGAGGTCTTATCAACTTTAAAGTCGGCATCGATTGAACATCCAGTCGGTACAAACGCCTTCAAAGGAGGTTCAACCATGGTTTCCTCAACATCAACAGGTTAAGGATCTTCAGTGGGTTGAGAAGAATAAGGGGTCTGCCTCTGAGGAACAGATTTAGAGGTTTTCGCCATTATTAATTAGGAGATAAAAAAGTTAAAAGATGCGGGAGTAATATAAGAACAAAAAGGAGACCATTTGCAAGGAAACTTAGAGAATTTTGAAGAAAGGAATGATTCAAATATTCAGATAGCTTAAACTCCTGAAAGTGAAGATGGAGAAGGGTATTTATAGCCCCCCAAAGGCGGCGGTTCGCGTTCCAAAGCGATGAAGCATTAATTAGCGTGTACTGATATTGTAGAGGTTTGTCCCAAGTTTGTCTCTGATGAGACGTTTTCGACACGTATCACGTACATCACAGTTTCACCGTCATTTATCAATATGATGATTCGTTTCTTTTGATGGGACGCTCTGACTTCTGTGCCACACGCGTCATAAGTATGTCACCATTCACCCTAACCGAAAAGTTGCGGCTCATATCGTTTTTCTTCATTACTCTCCAAAAAACGAGGGGACTATCTGTATGGGGTCGAACTCGGACCGCCTACATGGGGACAAATCGGACTCTAGTTTATATGGTTGGTATCAATCATAATTACTGTTCGGTAAACCGAGATCAAGATATCAAAGATCGAAGAGCGAGACCGAATAACATTGAAGCAGGAATATCGAGGTATCAAAGATCGAAGGTCGAGATCGAACAATATCGAATCAGAACTCGAAGCCATGGTACCCAAGATGAACCTATTGAGCTCGATTCCGAGAAATGCCCTAGGGTAAAATATCAAATTTGAATGACGAAAGGACCGGAAATCCCGTGATAAGTAAGAATCTCGGCGGGAATCACGGCATCAATCAATAAGACCGTTAAATCAGCATATCAAGAGATATTTTTACCTTGTAAACAGATTCTTGCCTTGTATAAAGGATTATCCCCACGCCATATAAAGGGGCAATGTAATTGTTCTAGGACATCTAACAAAACAGTCATCAATACATAGAAAAGAAGTCTACTTTTATTATTACTTTATTCGTTTGGTTTCATTCATTTTTGTTGTTCATCTTGGAGAAATTAGTCAAGGCTTAGACTATTCAAGGCTTGTGGTTTGCATTTTTTCTTCATTTATTTACTGACTTTAATCTCTATTATATTATTCGTTATTTGTATCAAACCAAATTACGTATCCTTAAAACCACGTACAAATTCAATTGTTATCCGAAACCTAGGGTAAACAGAGATCCTCCTTAGCTTTGCGTATATCTCAACGCTGAAGCAGATTAAGCTGGTTAACTGCAAGAACGACTCTCTCAAGATCGACCGTCTTAACCTCATCATTGTCGAAGTCTAAACAAACTCCTACATTTTTCTTTCAAGTGTCTGCGTGCATCTAACGTGCAAACGATATGCTTAATACAGGATCTATAGGGATATCTCTAGCAGCTGCGAGTCTAGTGCCTGTAGCAAAAACATGGTACTGTTTTCAGTTTTTTTTTTGTTTACTTTCTTTTATTTATTTTAATGTCAACTTTCTCTTAATTTCTCCATTTTGATCTTAAAGCTAAAGAGAATGTATTAAATTACACAATTGCGTAGACATCTATAAAGCACAGGCGGAGTGGCTGGAGATCTCTCTTAGCTAATTGTTGTAGCCATGCTCATGCTAGGGTCTACTGGATACCCACATTCTAGCAACCATCAAATACATTATTTCATCGGGCAATACCTCTAGAACATATAACAAATATTTATATTCTTCTTTTTGTTAGGATTCAAAGCTATGGTTACTGAAATATTAGTGTAAAAATGGGACTGCATGGAGTTCAAAACACAAGAAACAACAGAAAACTCCACACAAGAAGCTGAATGAATATATTGTTGATGCCTGAACATCAAGCCAGTCAGTCGAGAAAACTTTACAGATCTTGGTGCTGAAAAAAAGTTCCAACATTAGAGCCCGTTCCGCCAAACTATCAAAAACTATTTATTTTGAAAAGTACTTTTCGAAAAAGTATTATTAAAGATTAGCCAATTCGTTTGAAAAGTACTTTTGCGATGTGTATTTGATCAATCATTTCAACAAACACTTTTGAATAATAATTATAAAGGATAGTAAAGTTTTAGTTTACAATTAGCACTATTTAAAAAAAATATTTATTATAAAAGAATTTAATTGATTTTTTATTTTTATGTAATTAAAGTATAAAATATAAGTATATAAAAGTAATAATATTGATAGAAAATATGTGCTTACAAGTTACGTGTATAAAACACTTGTCAATTCTTGAGAAACAAATAAACTAGGTTGTCAACTATATTATATGCATGCACGCCAAAAAAATTATATAAATAAAACTACAAATTGAAGATCATATAATATTGGTATACTATAAAAAAACATACTTATGAAGAAAGTGCTTGAATCTGGTCATTAGCCTTGTTACTTCAAAGAGTAATAGGAGACGAAAAAAAGAAGAGACGACAAAAGAGAAGATAAGAGATGTATGTACAGCAGAGAGATTATTCTAATGTGAATAAGAGAAGAAGAATAGAAATATGGTAAGAATAAAAAAAGAGAAGAAAGGGACGGTAGAGATAAAAAAATAAATGTCAAATTAATAAGGATAATTTAGGAAATATAGTTTTATGCTAATAATATTTTTATCTTGAAAAAGTTAATTTTATGCTTCTGCTTCTTGGAAGAAGCTAGATTTTGCGCTTCTTCCCAAAAGCAGAAAAACTGCTTCAGCGGCTGCTCAAAAGTACTTCTTTGTTTTGGCCAAATACTCATATTTCTAAATAAGTATTGCTTTTGGCAAAAAGATACTTTTGACCTCCGCATAATTTCAGAGAATCTACTGTTTTATGGCAGCACAAAAGACATTAAATTCATGTTCCTTTTTACAAAGTATTACCTAAGGAAATCTTTACTAGCACTTTAGTTCATACAATGAAGACCTTTTACTACACAGTTAGATTAATTATTGGATTATTTGCCTTTTTTATTTTAAAAATCAGTTGTAACAAGCCAACATGTTTGACAACAATAAGAGGAAGGAAGTTGCCTTTCTCTTCCCATAAATAACTGACCTTGATTGGGTGGGGTTTGGTGGGCGAGGGGGGAGGGGGGAAGGAAAGGACATATCAGTTCATCAACTTAGTTCTTTTTTCTCTGTAAATTTCTGCTAATTGACTCCCTTTAAACCCAACAAAGACTCACCTCAGCAAAATCATAAGCATGCAAAGGCAAGAATGCTTTCCTTGTGGAGCACACAAATAACAATCCAAAGCAATAGCTTCTGGATGTGGAATAAAATTGCTCTTTTTTAACAATCTATTTTAGAGATTTGGAATTGAATGTAGCCTTCATATTTGAAGTTATCATGAAATCTTTTATTTGGAATAAGGTATTAGGCATTCTGCCTTTAGTTACTAGCTGAATAAACATAATCTGTTTTGACTGCTTGATATTCTCTGGGATTCTGCATTTCAATAACTAAAGATTTACGACCCTACTAAATTGCATACCAGCAGAATACATTGGAGAATTGATCAAAGCCAGGCAATGAAAAGGTCTACTGATGTCTCTAAGAGATCATAAGCATAAAAAGCAAAGAGCGGATCAACTTCTAGTTCAGATCAATCAACCTGATACTACATATAACAGATATTCAAGTGAAGGAGAAGCTTGTTCAACTTTTTGTCACGAACTTGACTTCAAGCTACCAACAAAACGTGATATGCAATTAGCGAGCATATGCAAGTCTTGCTCTATTTGTAAAGGAAATTAAATTAGTACATCGATCAACAGTAAAAGCAGGCAAAAACCATGCTTCTTCATTGCAATCCATGCAGTACGCAAGGATTGATTTGTTGTTACTAACATCTGCTTTCACTTCCTGAAAAAATTCAATAGGACATAAACAGTTAACAAAGCACCTCACAACTAAAAGGCAATGTATATTTAGGAAGTGCCACATGCAGGGCTATCCAATGTCCATGGTCTGTGTTTAAAATGTAGCACATGTTTAAGGTAAAAGATGAGCTTTGTTTCCTTATCACCTACATTTGCGACATGCCAAAGTTGCTTCCATTCAACTTCTAAACATTGAACACAAACAAGTATATATCCAGAAGGAACATGGTACAACTTCAAGTGGTATACATAATCTTTTATAAATACCAAAAGAATAATAGTTAATTCATAAGCAATACTCATGCTAATCCACGTTAAACATTATATGCTATGAAACTATGGGTAAGTAATTGATTTAGAGCTGGAGATTCACATAGAAACCATGCCCCTCTCTAGCTCCATTAAATCTTAAAAACCATGCTCCTCTCTAGCTCCATTAAATCTTAAAAACCATGCCCCTCTCTGGCTCCATTAAATCTTACTCGCAAGGGTTTTCAAATACAGACCCTTTTGGCTCCCGCCCTCCCCCTCCCCCCTCTTTTTTTTTTCTTCTTGTTTAAAATGCTAAGTAGCTTCTTTCCTTTTTCTCCTTCGTATTGTTCCAGTAATGCACAATAATTTACATTGGCTGCATTTCTCCCTGGCTTCCTCAGTTTAATGTCTCGCAAAGGACACAAATCAATAAATTGAACCACAATGAAAGTCGATGCATGTCTATCAAACTCCTGATGTTGTTTATTACAAGGATTAGCTTCCCTAGTGAGCACCTCACGACCCAGCATAGGCTCCTAGTAATGGATCTGGAGATCAAAAGGAGTAGGAGGAAAAGGGTGATGTGCAGGCAAACTAAGTTCAAGTGGGGTAACTTGACCAAGGACAAAGCTCAGGGTTGGGGAGAAGTTGCTGGCTATGAGGGCCTGGAGGAGTAAGGGTGACGCAATTAGTATGTGGATCACGACAGAAAGCTGCATTCGGGAAGCTGTTAGAGAGGTCTTAGGGGTCATGAAGGGATTTTCTGGGGGTCATAAAGGGGGCTTTAGTGGAATAGAGAGGTCCAAGGTAAAGTGGAAGCTAAGAAAACTGCTTATTTGAAGCTAGTGGAGAGTATAGACGAGGAGGAAAGGACTTATCGGGAGTGTTACAAAAAGGCAAAGAAAGAGGCAAAGTTAGCAGTTACAGCAGCAAAGAATGCGGCATTTGGTCGTTTGTACGAAGAGCTCGGGGGCAAAGGCGGGGGACAAGAAGTTGTACCTGTTGGCCAAGGTAAGGGAGAGGAAGGCCCGTGACTTAGACTAAGTCAAGTGCATCAAGGACGAGGATGGCAAAGTATTGATGGATGAGGCACTTATTAGAAGAAGATGACACACATACTTCCATAAATTGTTGAACAAGGAGATGGAAGCATTGTGCTAGGTGAGTTGGAACATTTCGAGAGTCGGTGGGAATTTGGATTTTGTAGGCGTATTAAGGTAGAGGAGGTGGAAGGGCGATGCATAAGATGTGTAGAGGCAGAGCGACGGGCCCAGACGAAATTCCAGTGGAATCTGGAAGACCGCGGGGCGAGCAAGCTTGGAATGGCTCACTTGGTTGTTTTATGTTATTTCCAGGACGAAGAAGATGCCCGAAGAATGAAGGTGGAGTACGATGGTTTCGTTGTACAAAAACAAGGGTGATATCCAAAATTGCAACAACTATAGGGGTATAAAGCTGTTGAGTCATACTATGAAGGTTTGGGATAGGGTGGTGAAGGCCAGGGTGAGGAGGTGCGTGTCTATTTCCGAGAACCAATTCAAATTCATGCCGAGGCGTTTGACTACGGAAGCGATTCATCTGGTGAGCAGATTAGTCGAGCATCATAGGGAAAGGAAGATGGACTTGCATTTGGTGTTTATTGACCCTAAGAAAGCGTACGATAAAGTCTCGAGGGAGGTTCTGTGGAGGTGTTTGAAGGTTAGCGGCGTTCCAGTAGTGTACACTAGGGTGATTAAGGATATGTATGATGGTGCAAAGACTCGGTGAGGACTGTGGGGAGGTGACTTGGAGCATTTTTCTGTTGTGATGGGGTTGCATCAGGGATCGGCTCTTAGCCCATCTTTATTTGCCTTGGCAATGGATGTGCTGTCGCGACACATCCAAGGGGAGGTGCCTTGGTGCATGCTATTTGCCGATGATATAGTGTTGATTGACGAGGGGCGAGATAGAGTTAACGCGAGGCTGGAGGTTTGGAGATAGACCTTGGAGTCTAAAGATTTCAAGTTGAGTAGATCAAAACAGAATACTTGGAGTGCAAATTCAGGGACGAGACCTATGAAACAGACGTAGATGTAGAGCTTGATGCTCAAGTTATCCCCAAGAGAACAAGTTTCAAGTATCTCGAATCTATTATCCAAGGTAACGGGAAGATTGACGAAGATGTCACACATCGCATCGGAGCAGGATGGATGAAATTGAGGCTCGCTTCTGGTATTTTAAGTGATAAGAATGTGCCGCAAGACTTAAGGGTAAGTTTTATAGAGAAGTGGTTCGACCGACTACGCAGTATGGGGCTAAATGTTGGCCAATTAAGAAATCTCATGTGTAGAAAATGAAAGTAGCAGAAATGAGAATGTTGAGATGGATGCGTGAGTGTACCAGGAGAGATAAGATTAGGAATGAAGCTATCCGGGACAAAGTGAAAGTAGCCTCCGTGGAGGACAAGATGCGGGAGTCGAGGCTGAGATGGTACAGACATGTTAAGAGGAGAAGCATTGAAGCTACTGTTAGGAGGTGTAAAAGGTTGGCCATGGCGAGTTTGAGAAGAGGTCGAGGTAGGCCTAAGAACTGTTGCGGAGAGGTGATTACGCAGGACATGGCGCTGCTTCAGCTCACTGAGGACATGACTCTTGATAGGAGCGTGTGGAGATTGAGGATTAGGATAGAAGGTTAGTAGGTAATTTGGAGTTTCTTAGTTGCTCATGATGGTCTTAGTAACACGCATGTCCCTTCGTATTCTCAGATCTTAATTGCATTATGTGGTTTTGTTTGCCTCAGGTATTGTATTATCTGTTGTTATTATTTGGTATTACTTATCCTTTATCTCCCTCTCTTCCTTTCTTGCTTTCCTTCTTCTTTTTCTTTTTCTTTTTCTTTTTCTTCTTCTTCCCCTTTTCTTCTTTCAGAGCGAAAGGTCTATTGGAAACAGCCTCTCTACCTTCATTAGGTATGGATAAGGTCTGCGTACAGACTACCCTCCCCAGACCCCACATATTGGGAATATACTGGATATTATGTTGTTGTTGTTGTATAGTTAATCCATACAAATAGGAGTTACACTTGAAATGCTTTTGTGCACAAAATGGAAAGAATAACTTGTGTTCTCATCCCAACAGATAAGCAATATAAATACATGTACATCAGGTGCTAACTAAGGAAAGAAATAAAAGAGACTCCTACAAATCAGCTTTTTATGTACACTACTAAGAAAGAGTCCACATTCATTCTATAATAAGTGTCTAGATTCATTGTGTCTAGATTCATTCTATAACACTCCCCCTCAAGCTGGAGCATATATGTTGATCATTCCCAGCTTGTTACAAAGGTAACCAACTCGAGTGTCATTCAATGCTTTAGTGAACAAATCAACTAGTTGCGCTTCTGTCTTTACGTAGCCAGTGGAAATAAAGTTCTCCTGAATCTTCTCACGAATAAAATGACAGTCAACTACAATATGTTTGGTTCTTTCATGATACACTAGATTTGAGGCAATATGGAGCGCAGCTTGATTATCACACCAGAGCTTTGATGGAGTAGGATGCTTCAACCCTATTTCAGTTAAAAGATGGTGTATCCACATTATCTCCACATGTTGATTGTGCCATAACTCTATACTCGGATTCTGCACTGGACCGAGATACAACATTTTGTCTCTTACTTCTCCACGATATCAAGTTTCCACCAAACAAATACACAGTAACCAGTAGTAGATCTTCTGTCAATCTTGGGTCCAACCCAACAATCCGCATTTGCAAAACAATCAATGCGAAAATGCCCGTGATTGCTATATAATATGCCAAGACCAGAAGCTCCTTTTAAGTAACATAGGATCTGCTCCAAAGCCTCCCAATGTTTGATTATGGGCGCGGACATGAACTCGCTAACTATACTTAATGCAAAAGCAATATATGGACGAGTCACAGTAAGATAGTTTAATCTCCCAACTAACCTCCTCTATCTATCTGGATCACCAAATGGTTCGCCATCATCTTTCATAAGATGCAAATTAGGAACCATTGGTGTAGTGCAAGGCTTGGCAGCCAACTTACCGATTTCTACTAGTAAGTCAAGAATATACTTTCGCTGAAATAGAAAAATCCTCTTCTTGCTTCTAGTTACTTCTACTCCCAAGAAATATTTCAGTTGTCCCAAGTCTTTTGTATGAAACTTAGTATGCAAGAAAGACTTAAGAGAAGAGATTCCTGCATAATCACCTCCTGTAATCACAATGTCATCAACATATACAACAAGGAGAATAGATCCAGCTGTTGATTGTCATTAGAAGACTGAATGATCACATTTGCTCTTTTTCAGCCCAAATTCTTGAACTACCTAACTAAATTTATCAAACCAGGCTCGGGGACCCTGCTTCAAGCCATATAAGGACTTCTTTAAATGAAAGACCTTCTCATACTCCCCCTGAGCAATAAAACCAGGTAGTTGCTGCATATACACCTCTTCATGAAGATCACCATGAAGAAATGCATACTTAATTTCCAATTGATATAAAGGCCAATGCTCAGAAGCTGCTAGAGAAATGAACAAGCGAACATAAGTAAGTTTGGCAACCGGAGAGAAGGTGTCTGAATAATCCACTCCATAAGTCTGAGCATACCCTTTGGCCACAAGTCTGGCCTTAAGTCTTGCCACAGAGCCATTTGGATTAACTTTGACCGTGAAGACCCATTTGCACCCACTGCTTTCTTTCCAATAGGTAAATTCACTAAATCCCTAAGTATGGTTTTCCTCTAAGGTATATATTTCCTCAAGCATTTGCAGACCATCCAGAATGACAAAGCCTCTTTCACCGTTTTGGATATAGAAATAGAGTCTACAGATGCAATCAAAGATCTAGACGCAGGGGATAAGTGGGAATAGGAAACAAAGTTAGCAATAGAATATGTGGATTTGCAAGTACGTGCACCTTTGCGTAAAGCAATGGGAAGGTCAAGGTCTTCTGGAGGCGGAAGAGAATCAGATGATGAAGTAACTGGTGCAGGAGACATATCATTTGTCTCTCGCATCCGCGAGTAAACTTGAACAATTGGTGGTTTTCCTAACACAGTTGGAACAGGTGTTAAAGGCACAATAGTCGATTGGTGCTCGATATCATCTGATTGTTCTGTCAAAGTAGGGGTAACCTGATATACTAGCCACTCATCTTCCTCTCCCTGACTTGTAGAAACAGGAGATATATAGAAGAATGGTATAGTCTCTGAAAACACCACATCAGTTGACACCAGATATTTGCCAAGTTAAGTAGAATAACACCGATACCCCTTCTGAAGGCGAGAATAACCAAGAAAAACATACTTCAATGCCTTGGGATCCAACTTGGTAACAGATGGTCGAACATCTTGAACATAACATGTGCTTCCAAACACCTTAGGTTCCACAGGAAATAATGACTGATTTGGAAAAAGAACACTGTAAGGCATATTACCACCAAGCACAGTGGATGGCATGCAATTAATCAAAAAGCAAGTGTGGAGACTGCATCAGCCCAGAACTGTTTAAGAACTTTAATTTGGAACAAAAGTGCCCCAGCTGTCTCAAGTAGATGCGTATTCTTCCTTTCAGCAACTCCATTTTGAGAGGGTGTATCAACACATGATGACTGATGTAGTACACTATATTATCTCATGTAGGACTGAAATAACTCTGACATGTATTCTTTAGCGTTATCACTTCTTAGAATACGCACTGAATCATTGAATTGAGTTTTGACTTCAGCACAAAAGGCAGAAAAGTGAGTAAACACTTCGGAGCGAATCTTCATAAAGTAAATCCAAGTCATTCGGGAAAAATCATCTACAAAAGTGACAAAATACTTATGTCCAGTTTGAGAAACAACGGGACATGGTCCAAAACATCATAATAGACTAACTCAAAAGCTGACTCAGCTCGCTTGTTAACCCTTAGACCTAACGAGATGCGATGATGTATTGCAAATCGACGTGACTCACAATCCATTGAAGAAATATTCTGAAACTGAGGACAGAGCTTCTTCAACAAAAGTAAAGAGGGATGCCCCAGTCGACAATGTGCTTCAAAAGGAGACACGACACTGGAGCATGCAATAGACTGCGGCTCCCATCCATCAAGGATATAGAGATCACCAGATACATATCATTTACCAATAATCTGCTTCGTCGTAAGATCAAGAAACAAACAATGATTGGGAAAGAACGCTACACAGCAATTAAGGTCTCTGGTGAATTTACTAACAGAAATCAAATTAAATGCCAAGTTTGGTAGACTTAATATAGATGAAAGGGCAATAGAGGAAGTTGGTTTAACAGTCCCAAATCCAACAATGCTACAAGTTGTTCCATCAGCTATAGTAACTGAAGAGGGTGTTTTGTGTGATCGAAAGCTAGAAAAAATATTTGGATTACATGTCATGTGATTTGTGGCACCTGAGTCAATCACCCATTTATTTGAAGAGGTGATAAATCATGTCTTATCTGACCCAGCAAAAGTAGTAACTGAAGAAGATTCCATAATTGATTTATGATATTAAAGGAACTCAAGAAACTCATCCGAAACAAAATTGTTGGACTAGAAGTTTTATCATTATTTCCTCCTTGCTTACTGTTTATAGTCATTCTATTTCCAACTAATAAAACTCACTGTATGAAAATAAGTGATAGAGAATCCAACAGAATGTCCCAAACAGACTATATTTGAAAGCAGAAACCAGACAATACTTAAAAAGGACAGTAGCCAACACAATCAAAAACCTGAGAATAGCCAAACTCAAAGTTGCATTCAAAAAGACAATTTTTGAAATCTAACCAAGCTTATAGATAACCTCCAAGAGACAATATCAAATCACAAATTGGTGAGCAACAGTCCAATTCACTGTTGCACTTGTGAAAAACCTCAATCAATTCCCACAATCAATTCCCAGAATCAGAAGAACAATCAGCAAATAATAAAATATTCTCAAACCTGACCAAAAAGAATGTTCATAGATTCATGCTTCAAGGTTCTTTTTCTCCAAAATTTGGTCCAATCACCACATGACCACCACAATTTAACCGACACTTCGAGGCAAAGTCGTAACGGGAAGCCAGACCAAGATTGGTCCACGAACGCGCCTCCACACGCAGCTTAAACAGAAGTATCTCTGGCAGTTTCGTCGGCGCGTGAGACGTACGTGTTTCTGATCTAAACCCGACAAAGCAGGATACCTTACTCTAATACCATGTGCACGAAATGGAAAGAATAACTTGTGTTCTCATTCCATGAGCCTAAGCAATATAAATACATGTACATCAGGTGCTAACTAAGGAAAGAAATAAAAGAGATTCCTACAAATCTGCTATTCATGTACACTACTAAGAAAGAGTCTACATTCATTCAATAATAAGTGTCTAGATTTATTGTATCTAGATTCATTCTATAACAGCTTTAAACAGCAATTTTCGGGTGTGTTTGGTATGAAGGAAAACAGTTTTTCGGAAAATACTTTCCAATTTTCTCATGTTTGGTTAGCTTAAATGTTGTGAAAAACATTTTCCTCGTGAACTCATTTTCCTCTAATTGGAGGAAAATGTTTTCCCTATCAAGAAAAGGGAAAACATTTTCCAAAACTCTTTTTCAACATTCCCCACCCTATTCCTCATCCCCACCAACCTACCCCCACATCCCTACCTACCCACCCCACACTCATCCCCCACCCCCTACCCCCACCCTAAATAAAAATATTATTAATAGTACTTCCTTTTCATGTTATAGACAGATTTTTTTTCATTTCAACACAAAAAAAGTATTTTTTTCATTTTAACAAAAATAATATTTTCTTCTCATGATGTAGAAAAAGTGTTTTTTTTTCATTTCAACAAAATGAATATTTTTTTTCATAATGTAGAAAAAGTATGTTTTTCATTTCAACAAAAAGAGTATTTTTTTTTCACGTTTCTTTTATTTCAATAAAATGAGTACTTTATTTTTATGTTATAGAAAAAGTACTTTCTTTTTCAACCAAAAAGGAGTATTTTCTTTTTAGTTATGGAACACAAATTTCAATGTTGTATTAGCGTAAAAAAGTAAAGCAGCACATTAGTTCCCTTTTGATTTGTGTGAATTTTTAGAAGAATAATTAAATTCTTGAAGAAAATTGAGTCTTGAAAACGTAGGGCATTTGGGGCGAGGGGGAGCATGGAAACATGGGGACTTGGGGCCCGGGGGAGAGTAGCATAAAAAAGTATTTTCTTAAAAAAAATATTTTCTACTCTCTAACCAAATACTAGAAATATTTTCCGGAAAAAACAAATTTTACTAACCAACCAAACAAAGGAAAAAAAGTGATAAAACCACTTATTTTCCATGAAAATATTTTCTAGAAAAACGTTTTCCATGTAAAAAACATATTCCTTCATACCAAACACACCTTTCATCTCTTCACTTGGTGATACATAAACATTGCACCTAATTATATACAACTTTAATATTGTGGAAGGCATAACACAATACACGGATTCTTAGGGGAAAAAAAAGAGTCTAACTATAGGTATTCTAAAACCTAAACATGATAGAACAAAATTACTATTATAGGAAGAACTGTTGTTAAGTAACAAAGATGAGAAAGGTATGTATTTTATTTACTTTATAATAGACAGAGCCTTCTTAAACAATGCTCATGTATCTGTTTCCCTACATTTCCATGTCCTTTGGTATCCACACCCTACTCTCATGATCACAACAGCTAAATCTGCTTCCTAAAATGATCAATGCTTGCAATGTACCATTGCTTAGCTCAACGTTACTGCCAAACTGAAAGGTGATTCAACCTTTGATGGACCAAACAAGCAGAACAATGAAAAGATAGTCCTAAAGAAAAATATACATAGCTAGCCGGGAAAACAAAAATATTAGTGCAAGAGAAAATTAGAAATTAGCTAATAGCATCGACGAAAGTACCAAAAGTAGATACTATATCAGATCTTAACTGTTCCTCCATAATTTCTGTGTTTCCTCCCTTATCCTTATTAACTTTTCACCTAAGAAAGATCATTGGAGAAGACCCCTGGATCAATCGGAAACCCTGGCAAGGGCTACAACTAGGCGTTATTGGCGCAGTCACCTGCCATATTAACATGTCCCTGGTGCTCACTCCTTGCTCTTACTCTGTCTAGAGGCACAATGTCCCACTTAAAGTACTGCTCCAGAAGCGAAATAATGTTGAGTGTCATTAAGTTTGACGTGAGGACACCAAACACCTCAACCAAATAACTGTTCATGCAAAATAATGTTGTTTGGTGAAGCGAAAAGGAAAAAGGACTAACAAAATCTCCAAGCAGGTATAATTGAAAGATATCCGTAACATGCAACGTTTTGTGCTATATTTGAGAATAAAAACAAAATTTAACAGCACTTGAGAAAAATGTTTAGAGAGCTCTTACTAATTGTCTTCATCTGAAATTTGTCAGCTTTCCTGGTTGTTGCATCATTACTTTATTCAGTAAACTTGGGCCAATCTAGACTTTCGATGTAGATGTTTTCCCAGTAAAAGGAATCACAGTTGGTAACCTCTCGATATCTGAATGAGTCATCCTTTGGATTATAAATCATGAAAGTTGATCCAACCTCAACCAAAATTTTACCTTTACTTGACACGCAAAAGGGTGGAATCAGCAGATTCCCCACACGATCAGCAGAATAAATGACGGTAAACAACTTTGTCCAAGATTCTTTAACCCCATACTCCTTAACCCACACATCTGTGTAACTCTTCCGACTATTACAAAACACAGAAAGATCACTTCCCAAGACTCCCAAGTCCCAAGCACGGCGTAAATTCAAAATCTCCTTCTCCATAGCATGGTGTATCCATTTTTCCCCATTTCCCATCACCCAGATCAATGTAACTGATATTCAACCATTATACGAATGAAAATGATGAGAGGTAGCACTAGCCCAATGAAGCTTCCCATTCATAAACATACCTCAGCTGATGAATTGAGTCCCAATATGAAAATGATTGATACTTGTCCACGAATCACTATTTAGACTATAAATTCTGACCTCAACATAATGTGAACTCGAATTTTGGGAAAAACACACTACCCTATAATCATCATGAACCTCATCATATCCAAAACCATACATGATACAGTAACGGATCCTCAATTTAGCCGTCAAATCACGCAATTTCTTGAACTTCCTAATTGATGGATTTCAAACAACTCTTCTTCCTGAATAGTAAGACAAATCAACCCATTTACAGAACCCAAAATCTCAACAGATTTATGGGGGTTTTTAATAGGATAATCCAAGTCAAATGCCCTAATAACAGAGTCATCAAGTACATTACTAAGGGAACAGTCCTTAAGATGAGTATGGATACGTTCCTCAACATTGTAGTCATGTTGAACCAAGATAAGCCTATGGTGGGTGTAGTCCTTGTTATTAGCGGACATGCTGAGATGAGTCTTGATAAATTCAGGAGTAGAGATTAAAGCGAGCCAAGATTTCGAAACACACATGAATTGTAAAAGGGATTTGACTGGTAGCTTTAACAGTATTCAGTGATGAGCTGTGCTGGCAGAACAGGGAATTTTAAGCTCGATTCTTGCATCGACATTGATGGAAATTGAGAATGGTAAGTGGGTTTGCTCCGCTTTGGGTGTAGACGGGAGGCTTCATCTCTCTCAGATTCCATTGGTTGCGCTCAAATTCGATTCCATTTCGGTTGCGCTCAAATTCGAGGAGAAGACTATTCCTCAACATATTTCCAGTTTATACCGTATATAAATGAGGGGAAAATCCCCTTAAGTTATTAGGCACGTGTTACCAACACCAATGGGAAATTCATAGAGAACTCGTCGACCCCAAAACCATTCTACCCAAAATCTCTATAAACCAAAACCTCCACCCAAGATCTCTATAAACCAAAAACCTCCAATGTAGAAGCAAAGAATGTAAATTCCATCGGTAGGTTGTGGGAGGATCTAATACTCGAAAAATTGAAGTTTGATCCAAGGAAATACACATAAATATTAGGGAAAATAAAGTTGGACAAATATTTTAAATTCTCAAAGAAATAGTCTAGTAACTAAGATGTTATACAATTAAAATTTTAATGATCATTTTAATTTTTTTATTATGCAAAAAGAAGATGAATATTTTTTTGTAAAAAGGTATATATATATATATAGAGAGAGAGTTCAAAATATGATAGTTTCATAATAAATACGTCCTAATACATATTTTTTATAATTATGACGATTCACGATATATTAAGGTCAAAGATTGTTGAAAAAGTGTTAGATGATTGTGGGGTGCTAGTAAATGATGGAGGTAATTTAGTAAATGGAAAACTCTATTGGGTTACAAGTGATCCTTGTCTTTTTGATTGTAAGAGCGAGAATATCATTTTTTTTATTTTTTATTTGGCTTATCGGAAAAGGTGGAGCAGCCTTGCTATGGAGAAGGAAGTACTACTTTGCTGCTGAGAGTGTTGAGAAGTGATCTTCCTCTCTTTTGTGACAAGAGAGCATACATAGATGTTTGGATTTTGAAGGAGTATGGGGTTAAAGAATCTAGGATAAAAGATGTTTACCATCAATTTGGAGTTCGAATTTTGGAGCCACTCTTTTTCATGTGAAAAAAAAGGTGATATTTTGGTGATGTATTATGACGCGGTTTATCAGCTTATTTAAATCTGTATTACAGAGGCTTATTTTAGTCCTTCGTGTTACTAGTAAATACCAGTAAAAAGTCAATTTACTTGCGGATTTCGTCATTCTTTAGTTGTCTCAAGACAACTGGTTCTAGTGATTGAATTTTCTACATAATTTTATTTTGGCTTGTGCATTTTGTAGGTTGCCTTTAAAACCAAAGTATTCCACCCAAACAACAACAGTAATGTTAGTATTTGTCTAGACATCCTAAAAGAACAACTTGAGCCCCGCTCTTACTGTATTTAAAGTAAAATATTGCACACTTCTTGGCTTTCTAAAGCTTCCCCTTTATGTATACATTGTAGTGATGATTATACTGGGAATCTATATACATATGGATTAAAATATATAAATATAAAAATTCTTAACGGATTAATGATTTATCCGATAAGAAAATTGAATAATTAGCCCCCAAACCAATAAGTCTTTAACAATAAAATTTCAATCCATTCACCATCCGTTAATCTCATAACCCCATACCAATAAGCCATTAAGTCACTTTTGCGGTTCGGTTTTCGATTTCAGTTCGGTTTTGAACACCCCTACTAAAGATGCAAGAAAAAATAGAGGCTGAAAAGTTTAAAATAGATCAAAACAATCGAGTAACAAATAACTTGTAAGGTACTTTCTTCTCAAGTGTGTTAAATTCTTTTTGTTATTTCAAATATAGAAAGTGATGCATATGTAAAGAATCTCTCTAAACCATATTGCTAGAAGATCTTGTTAGTCATTTTCGCTTAAGCACTATTTTGAAGGAACAATAATTTAGTCTTCAACTTCAAACTCAATGATACTGGACATATTTTCTTCTTGAGTAGTGTTTTGATGGAGGGTTATGCCTCTAGACATGAAACAATAAAGAGCACAAGTAACATAGAACTTAGGCAGGTGAATGGGCCAATAACCCCAATTAGGTCCTTCCCATGGTTGCTGTTTGATCTATGTGGCTTCTGTAATATTTGTTTTTGGTGAAAACTTAATCGGGCAAAAAGAAAAAACTCAGTAATTTTGTAACAAGGATTATTGCGGTTGACGTACCTTGCTGCTAATAGCTAACCAACCATTTAATTTCTTGTGGGCTAGTTTTGGTGTTTTCTTTGCTGCTTATCATTAGCTGAATGTTTTCCTCAGGACTGACTTCTCATTCTTTAGTCTTTTGGTCGATCAAAGGATTAATCAATTTTCATTTTGACACTAGCATTAACATATACAATGTTAAACGTCTTGACCTTTCATTAAAAAAAGTGATATTATATTAACATAAGCAAGACTGCGTTGCAAGTAGAAAGCATTTTAGAAAGTTGATTTAGCTGCTTTGGTCACGAGGGTTTTGGGGTACAAATCTATATCTATTTATCTATACTATATTAAAAGCACGATGCCCTTAGCAAAATATTATTCGTCTTTTTTACCCTCTAAATATAGATTTTACATTAGACACAATTACAATTTAAGTTACTTTCCTAATATTTAGGACAATTAAATCACCTAAAATTTGATTATTAAATATTTTCTTATTAAACTAAGAACTCCTAATTGTTAGCCTTCAGCCGTTATTTTCGATTCTTAAAGCCCACGAAGAAGGGTGTGGAGCCTCGCTTCCCATGCTGCTCCCCCTGCCAGTGTGTTGGCGTCAATGAAGGTTTAAAGCCTCTTTCGTTCAACACCGAAAAACTAGTAATTTTATGTGTCTTCTTGAGTGAGTGAAGTGCTTCACGGATGTAGAGTACGAACGCATAAAACTTTTTGCTATAACATATTAATTAAATAAAAAATGTAAGTATTACCTCAATAGAGTACTATAAATGAAATAATATTTATTAATATTTAGCTAGAATAAAAGATTAGAATTTAAAACTAACTGTTTTATTTTCATTTCAAACTTGATCTTTATCATAAAAATTTATATTTTGAATTCCCTCAAATTTTATCTTAAATATTATAAGAAACACTTCATTTATAGTATTTTAATTATTTTTTTAATATTTTGGAGCTTAAAATTAATTAAAATTTTACTTAATAATTTGCTTTCTTATTTAGACTATGTATAAAGGTATAATATTTATAGCTTTATCAAATTTCACTTTGTATTAGTCTTACACTTAAATTATATATATAAAAAAAAAATCGATACAGGAAAAATAAAAAGATTTAAGAAAGAAGAGCTACGAGTTCTTGAGCAATAACATATATAGTTTCTTTTTTAAAAAACATACAAGACTACTGCACCAATAAAATTATTCAATATTATACTTTTAACTTTTAAAAGTTTTAAATACACTATTAAAATTCTGCAGAATGTTGAGCATAAATCAATAATAGGCACAAAAATAACAAGATAATTTAGGAGGTCTTTTAAATTTTTATCCATGATACATTTAGCCAAATGCTAGCTTTCAATAGTATTAATTTCTTCTTCTTTTTTTTTTGTTTATTATTTTTGTACTTTGATTTTGTGTTTATTTAAAGTTTGTAGATTATTAGTTGCCTATTTATATGTTGTAAGTTGTATACTTCAAGATTATTTAGATTTTCAAGGTTCTTACAGTGAACTGAAATTATGAAATTACAATACCTAAAATAAATGTTAAGTTGAATTATTGAAAATTGAGGACTTCTGAGATAATTTCTTCAATTATTGAGTTAGTTATACATAATCAATATTCATTACCATCTTTAGGAACTTACACTTTTATTTTATAACTCAATACTATTTTTAAATAAATCTATACCCATTGAAACATGATTCACACGCATCGCGCGTACCGCTAAGACTAGTGAACATGAATATAGGAGAGAGAATTTGTGTAACGACCCAACCGGTTGTTTTGAGCATTTGCATTCCGTTCAGCTATTTGAAGTCTTGAGTAGCTTCATATGATATATTATGACGTCTTTGAATCGCCGGTGTTAGTTTTCAGGTGTTTTCGAAAATATAGTTTGCAAGAATGAATTTCGTAGTTGAAACTTTAAGTTGGAAGAGTTGACCAAGTTTGACTTTTTAGTATTCGACCTCAGAGCGGAGTTTTGATGATTCAGTTAGGTCCGGATGGTGATTTTGGACTCGGGTGTATGCCCGAATTTGCATTTGGATAATTCTAGAAGGTTTCGGCACTAATTGGCGAAAGTTGAAAATTTGAAGCTTTGAAAATGTTCATAGGTTTGACTTTATTGATATCGGGGTCGGATTTCGATTCCGGAAGTTATAGTAGGTCTGTTATGTCATTTATAACTTGTATGTCAAATTTGAGACCAATCCGAGGTGTTTAGGCTTGTTCGCCGTTAGTTTTGAATTTTGAAAGTTCATTAACTTCATTAAGTCGATCTGAGGTGCGATTTGTGATTTCGATGTTGTTAAGTGAGATTTGAAACATCGAGTAGGTCTGCATTATGATTTGGAACTTGCCTGCAAAATTCGGGGTCGTTCAGAGTTGGTTTGATAACATTCGGACCGCTTGGTTGTAATTCAAGAAGTTCTTGAGTTCTCCTTTCAAATTTCATGCGTGTTGATGTTCAATTCATGGTTTTGGGTGTTATTTTGATGATTTGGTCGCGCGAGCAAGTTTGCATGATGTTTCTAAACTTGTGTGGATGTTTAGCGTGGAGCCCCGAGGGCTCGAATGAGTTTCAAGGTGATTTCGGAAAATTTTTAGGCCAATTTCAGTTGCTGATTTTTGGCTACAGGGGTGCGCATCGCGATCTCGAACATTTAGTCACGTTAGCGAAGAGCAAACTGTAGTTCGGGGCCTTGTGAATCGCGATCGCGAAAGCCTTTTCGCGATCGCATAGGAGAAATTTCTGCTGCACAGGGCTAACTTTAGAAGCTTATATCTTGCAATCTATAAAGAATTTGGAGATGATCCAAACATGAAAGTTGTAGTCCTTGACGTCTAGATTTTAGAAAGTCAAACCATTTGTCATTTGGAGTTTTGGGAAAAAGGTTATGACCATTATACTAGAGGTTGTCTGAAAAGAGTTTAGAAATTGCTGTTGAAGAATTTGTTCATTGCGATCGCGAAGGGATGTCAGCGATCGCGAAGAAGGAAGCCTGGGTAGTGGATTTAATGTCCAATTTCGGACGTTTGAGCAATTTATCCATATTTTGAGTTGGGGACCTGGGGATTTAGCGATGTTTGAGGCGATTTTCATCGCATGGATTAGGGTAACTGTTCTTTACTCGGTTTCAATTTTATTTCATGAATCTATCTTCGTTTTTGGAATTTAATTGAGGATTTCAAGAGAGAAATTGCGGGATTTTGTCTAAAGTTTCATAGAATGAATTTTTGTGTTTTGAACATCGATTCGGAGTCGGATTTGAGTGAAACTAGTATGATTGGACTCGTAACTGAATGAGTTATCGAATTTTGTAAGTTTTGTCGGCTTCCGAGGTGCGGGCCCGGATTTGATTTTTTGGTTGACTTTGGGCTTTTGATTAAATATATGGCCTTTATCATTTGGAATTGTTTCCTTAGGCATTATTTGATGTATTTGAGTTGCTTTTGGCTAGTTTCATGTCGTTCTAAGGTCGGCACATGCGGGATAGCATATTTGGAATATCGTTTGGCTTGCTCGGTATTGGATTTGGCTTGTTCGAGGTAGTAACACTTCTAAACTTGGTGCTTAGGGTATGAATTCCCTGAATATGCGTGATATGTGTTTTGTGTTTAGGTGACGCACATGTTACGTGACGAGCATGTGAGCGTGCACCGTGTGAATTATGACTCAGTTAATTATGTGGTACTGTGTAATTATCTAATCTTATCTGTAACCATAAAATCTTTGCGTGCTAGAGTAATTGAGTTGTGATCCATGTTAGAAATCATGCTTAGGCCACATGTTGGCACTGTTGGGACCCATAGAGGTGTTGAATTAATTGCTTCATTTGAAATTTATATTCAATCACAGCTATTATTTGCATATCATATCTCAGTCTCTGTTGTTCTTTATTCATACATCATATCATCACTGTTTGGGCTGATTATCATGATTCTTGTGAGACCGAGAGACTGAAGAGATTGATGACTGAGTGAGATCGAGGGCCTGATTGTGAGGATATTTATGGGATCGGGCTGCACATTTCATCATGTTTATTTGATTCATGCCATGATTTCCTTATTATAGCTCTTGGGCTAGAATTGCCCCTCTGGAGTCTGCACATCCATAGTGAGCGCAGATACCTACTGAGTGCGAGTGCGAGTGCGAGTGCGAGTGCTGAGAGTGAGTGCCGAGTGATTGGGAGGATTGAGTGATTGTGAGGACTGAGTGACTGGGAGGATTGAGTGAATTGATACTCTGAGAGTATGCTTATGGTTTACTCACTATGTTGTATTGCATTCGACATGCACACTTGATATACAGGCATATAGATGTATTTTCCTCATGTTGTACAGTATCACATCATTCATGACTCTTATACACATTGACATGTAGGCATAGAGATGTACTTTCCTCATGCCATTTGATAATGAAACATTTACCTGTTGAAAAGTTTTGGGAATGAAATCACGGTTTTACAAACTTGCTCATATTTTGGTGCTTTCGGTAAAAGATTTGGGTTTTACTGTTTTATTTGAAAAACATGCCTATTTTCCCGTAACTGTGGACGAGTTGAGCATCATACCTCTAGGTTAATTATTCTTGCACTATTTTTTTTATGATTGTTATGAACTGTTGCTGGTTATTGGAGTTGGACTCTGACCCTTGTCCCAGCTCGCCACTACTTTCAACCTACTTATTGAGTACATGGGGTCGGTTGTACTCATACTATACTTCTACACTTCGCGCGCAGATGTTGGATGCTGATGTTGCTGCGTATGGTGGGAGCTGGATCTGAAGATGTACTGCATTCCAGTTATGGCTATTACTTGTCCTTGGTAGCATTAGATTCGAATTCTGTTCGTTGACATTTCAAACAGATGTTGTAATTATTTCAGTTCAATCTTGTAAAAATCTAAATCTTAGAAGCTCATGATTTGTACTACCAGTCCTTGGGAAATTCTTGTATAAAGCAGTTGTATTATCATTTCTTCTCCTAATCAATCTCATTAAATTGGATAGTTGTTAATTGGCTTACCTAATGGGTTCGGTTAGGTGCCATCACTAGTTGGACTTTGGGGTCGTGACAAGTTGGTATCAGAGCTCTAGGTTCATAGGTTCTACGACTCATGAGCAATTGTCTAGTAGAGTCTTGCGGATCGGTATGATGACGTCCATACCTATCTTCGAGAGGCTACAAGGCATTTAGGATAAACTTTCATCCGTTCTTTCCTTATCGTGCGACATTGATTCATCTTAAAGCGTAACTCTTTGAATCCCTTCCACGCATTCGTGTGCGCATGTGAGCGCTCCGTATCAGCTGTGCATCGACGGCTTGTGATTCCATGAATGAGGTGCAAGATGTGATTTTGGTGTGCTGATGATGGGCCAATCTGGAGGACTTGAGGCTGGGTTTTGACTGTAGCTTGAGCACGGGAATTTCAGTTGTGTGAGCATGTGCTTTTGGACTTATAAGTCCAGTAGTGTCCCTATTAGTGGAATTTGTGGCTCGATGAGTGGTTAAATGACCATATGATGAGTATGAAGTGACTGCAGGATGTGATGGGAAGAGTTTGCTTGGGATGTGAAAGGACTATTGGATGCTTGACTTCGTTCTTGATGTGACGTATAGTCTCGAGTTATGAGTGTGTTGAAAGATTTTTCATGTTGTTTAATTATGGAACAAAGTAGATTTTCATGTCTTGTTGCGAGTTCAGACTTAGGAATATTAAGTGATGGCATAGTAGTTGTGGCTATGAAAGGTTTTAGAGAGATGTCAGTTTGAAGCTAAACATGTGGGTTATCACCAGCGGTGTAATCTATGGATGTCTGATCCTTATTATGATGTTGTGTGGAGGCTTCTATTTCTACTAGTGGGTATAGGTGTTGCGATCTGAGTTCGGATTGGTTGAGAAAGTTGACCTAACCGTCATGAGGATGAACGCGAGAATTGCAGATGATTTGAGATATTAGATGGTTTGTGTTACACGAGCTTGTGAAGGATTTAGTTGAATCTCATTGCGGTATTATGGCAGTAATAGGGTATGGATATTGTGAGTTATCGAGTGTTTTGATCTATGGCTTTGAGCCAAGTGGGGGAGTCTGCTATTACCGATTTGATTGCATGGTTATGTGTTGTGCTGGTTTTGGTTTGAGGCATACTCCTAAATCAGTTATGACTTGTAGAGGTTGAGATTGAAGATGACTTGAGTAAGGGAATTTCTGAATACGGATTATATCACACTTTATTGGTATATGGAAATTATGGAATGATTTGAGTTGTTATTCGTGACGGATGTAGTGCGCATTGGAGTAGGAATTTGCTCGGTTGCTTTAAGACGAGGTTACTTCTTTGGGTGTTGTTATGCTAATGAGGCACATGTCGTTCGGCCCGTTTGGGTGGTGCAGTCGAGATTTGAGCAGAGTATATGACTCTCGAGAAGGATCTAATGGATTCTAGAATTATATATAGCAATTGAGAATTTATTCAGATTTGTATATGGCTAGATTCAGAGATTTGAGTTGGATGATGTCGGGACTCGCGGTATTTTTATATCACTATGAATTCTACATTTCAGCATCAGGAAGGTAAAGGAAATAGTTTCAGGTTCACATAAGGACTCTTCGTAGTTAGTGTATTAATTGTGGTACTTTTGGGGTGCTTGAGAGGGAATACAATGACTTATGGGCCTTAGGACGGTGTAGTTTTATTATAGGATCTCGTGGGGTGAGTTTTGTCTGAGGATCATGGTATTATGGCGAGGAGGAGTGTCAACTTGAGGATAATTTGGAAGGAACTCATAGAATAAGTACAACTTGGTAGTAGGTTGGATCGGCAAGGTAATAGCTATGATATGTTCCTTGGGTACTTATTATGTGGCGAGTCTCTACAGGTGATTGATGGCAATACTCTTGGATTTGGCGACCTGCTTGGCTTGGTTAAGTTAGAGAGATTTAGTTTTGATGGTTTGGTTATGTGAAAATGGGTTTCGGAGAGTTCTCGATGGTTTCTGCCACCATTTGGGATTGATATTTCCTACTGGTGAGAGGAGCATGTTCCATATTGTGATTTTCTCCTAGGTGAGATCAAATGGAAGATTTTTGACTGATCGGATGTGTATTCTGCTGGTGATTAAGAGTTGATTATGAGATAGTACGTATTTCAGAAGGTGCACTGTGTGTTGACTTACGGATGCTAGTATTTTGGTACTCACTTGGTTGATCGTATGCTGATGTTCAAATTTTGCTATGTGGCACGGAATAATTATAGAAATATCTCTTGTGGGGATGATTGTGTATGAGAGATGTGTTAATTGTTCGCGTGGTGGAGTTGGGGTCGGTTATGGTGATTCATGTGCTCTATGAATTTGGAGACTGGGAGTTCTCGAAAATAAATTGTTTCGAGGTTGCAGACTGTGAAGACGTGGCCAAAGTTAGCTATATGGTAGCACGTACTATGGTTAGTCATGATGGACTTATGGAACGCTATTTATCCAATTGGGGACCAGCGAAGTTAATTTGGGGGCTCATTGGTAGGCCTAATGAAGATGTGCATTCTACACCGAGTTGGATTGGTTGACTCCGTATCGCTATAGTTGAGGGATATGCCATTCGGTTAGAATTGATGTTATTTGTATCTGATATGTTCTATGAGTTACTCTTCTATGATACGAGGGGCGGTGATTTGTTGGTTATACACACACATAATGCGGTTTGTTTGGGTCTTGTAGCGGAATTCGAGCAAAATGGTTATTGGGATGTGGAATGGTTGATTGCGCCTTGGTTCTGGGCTTTTCCGGTTGTGGTATATTGTGTTGTTTGCTTCTCGGTGGATACGATCATTCATCTTGGGTACTTGATGTCAAATCGTGCGTGGTTGTTGATTTTGAGCATTGTGGCTTAAGGTATTTCATGTGGACCAGTGTTAGGATGGGGTCTTGCAGCAGAGTTATGGTGAGATATGATCCTTTGTGATTGATTCATGTGTCTTTGTTCTACAATGTATGATGGGCTCATAGCACTGCGGTTGTGGTGGTACTTGTTGAGCTTGCAGGATGATTTTCTCATTTGAGTCATTTTTCATTTTGGGCGCATTGAGTTATTGCGTATTAGTGCACGAATTGCATGGTTTGTGGCTCTAGGTTGTATTGGTGTTGCATGTCAATAAAATATTTGTGTTTGACGAGATGAGGTCATTGGACCTATAATGGGTACTATCGAATTTGATTGCAGTATGTATGGAGGAATAATATCTGAGGTCAGCTTAGAATTTAGACTACGGTTCCTGTCGGACGAGAGAGGGCTCCATGACTTGTTGCTCTGATGAGTGATTATGAGTTTTTGCTTGTTTCTTTCATCATAGGCTGTGTACTAAATTTTCTAACGAGGTTTTATTTGATATGAGGTTTAATACCGGTACCAGGTTTGTTTTGAGCAGTTATTGTGGCCAGAAGTTATTGCTACAAGTACGCGAGTTATGTGGTGTATCATGTCATTACATCTTGGGTTATGGTTATGGCTTGATACAGCTTGTTCAGACTTATACAGTGTGTAGATGCAAGATTCGGGTCTTATAGAATATTTCGGATGTTGAAAATTGGATTCTGTGGTTTACGGGCTAAGATTGAAGTAATGATCTTCATTTATGTTGTGTTGTCAGGCCTATGTGGAATAGGGTGATGTGGGATCACCCCTGGGTATGTACATGGTAAGGTTACACGACGGTTTGATGGCTTTGGAACGACTCTTGGCACATCCGAGGACGAACATATGTTTAATTGGGGGAGAATGTAACGACCTGACCGGTCGTTTTGAGCGTTTGCATTCCGTTCAGCTTTCGAAGTCTTAAGTAGCTTCATATGATGTATTATGACGTGTGTGCATCATTCGTGTTGGTTTTCAGGTGTTTTCGGAATTAGTTTGGATGAATGAATTTCATAGTTGAACCTTTAAGTTGGAAGAGTTGACCGAGTTTCACTTTTTAGTATTTGACTCCGTTAGGTCCAGATGGTGATTTTTGACCCGGGTGTATGCCCGAATTTGCATTTGGATAATTCTAAAAGGTTTCAGCACTAATCGGCGAAAGTTAGAAATTTGAAAGTTTGAAAATGTTCATAGGTTTGACCAAGGTTTGACTTTATTGATATCGGGGTCGGATTTCGATTCTGGAAGTTATAGTATGTCTGTTATGTCATTTATGACTTGTGTGCCAAATTGAGATCAATTAGATGTGTTTAGGCTTGTTCGCCGTTAGTTTTGAATTTTGAAAGTTCATTAACTTCATTAAGTTAATTTGAGGTGCGATTTATGATTTTGATATTGTTAAGTGAGATTTGAAACATCAAGTAGGTTTGCATTATGATTTGGAACTTGCCTGCAAAATTCGGGGTCGTTCGGAGTTGGTTTGACAACATTCCGACGCCTGGTTGTAATTCAAGAAGTTCTTGAGTTCTCCCTTCAAATTTCATGCGTGTTGATGTCCAATTCATGGTTTCGGGTGTTATTTTGGTGATTTGATCGCACAAGCAAGTTCGCATGATGTTTCTAGACTTGTGTGGATGTTTGGCGTGGAGCCCCGAGGGCTCGGATGAGTTTCAGGATGGTTTCGAACCATTTTTAGGCCATTTTCAGCTGCTGGTTTTGTGCTATAGCCGTGTGCATCGCGATCGCGAACATTTGCTCGCATTTGCAAGGAGCAAATTGCAGTTTTGAGCCTTGTGAATCGCAATCGCGAATGACTTTCTGCGATCTTCTACTGCACAAGGCTGACTTTGGAAGCTTATATCTTGCAATCCATAAAGAATTTAAAGATGTCCCAAACATAAAAGTTGTAGCCCTTGATGTCTAGGTTTAAAAAAGTCGAAACCATTTGTCATTTAGAGTTTTGTACAAAAAGTAATGGCCATTATACTAGAGGCTATTTGGGAAGACTTTGAAAATCGCTATTGAAGAATTTGTTCGTCGCGATCACGAAGGGATGACCGCGATCGCGAAGAACGAAGCCTGGGCAGTGGATTTAATATCCATTTTGGACCTTTGAGCCATTTATCCATATTGTGAGTTGGGGACCTCGGGATTTAGCGATTTTTGAGGTGATTTTCATTACATGGATTGGGGTAAGTGTTCTCTACTCGGTTTCGATTTTATTTCATGAATCTATCTTCGGTTTTGGCATTTAATTAAGGATTTCAAGAGTGAATTGGGGGATTTTGTCTAAAGTTTCATAGAGTGAATCTTTGATTTTTCAACATCGATTCGGAGTCGGATTTGAGTGAAACTAGTATGGTTCGACTCGTAATCCAATTAATTGTCAGATTTTATAAGTTTTGTCGGGTTCCGAGGTGTGGGCCCGGATTTGAATTTTTGGTTGACTTTGGACTTTAGATTAAATATTCAACCTTTATTATTTGGAATTGTTTCCTTAGGCATTATTTGATGTATTTGAGTTGCTTTTGGCTTGTTTCGAGCCGTTCAGAGGTCGGTACGCACGAGATGGCATTTTTGGAGTATCGTTTGGCTTGCTCGGTATTGGATTTGACTTGTTCGAGGTAAGTAACTCTTCTAAACTTGGTGTTGATGGTATGAACCCCTAAATATACGTGGTATGTGTTTTGTGTTGAGGTGACGCACATGCTAGGTGACGAGCGTGTGGGCGTGCACCGTGTGAATTGTGACTCAGTTATTTCTGTGGTACTATTTAGTTACCTAATCTTATCTGTGACCATGAAATCTCTACGTGCTAGAATAATTGAGATGTGATCCATGTTAGAAATCATGCTTAGGCCACATGCTGGCATTGTTGGGACCCAAAGAGGTCGTGTTACATGTTGAATTAATTGCTTAATTTGAAATTTATACTCAGTCACAACTATTATTTGTATATCATATCTCAGTCTCTGTTTTCCTTTATTTACATATCATATCATCACTGTTTGGACTGATTATCATGATTCTTGTGAGCCCGAGAGACTGAAGAGATTGATGACTGAGTGAGGTCGAGAGCCTGATTGTGAGGATATTTATGGGTTCGGGCTGCACGCCGGATCATGTTTATTTGATTCATGCCATGATTGGCTTATTATAGTGCCTGGGCTAGAATTTCCCCTCCGGAGTCTGCACATCCACAGTGAGCAGGTACCTACTGAGTGCAAGTGCCGAGAGCGACTGCCGAGTGATTGGGAGGACTGAGTGACTGTGAGAACTGAGTGACTGTGAGAACTGAGTGACTGGAAGACTGAGTGAATAGATACTCTGAGAGTATGCATATGGTTTATTCACTATGTTGTATTGCATTCGACATGCACACTTGACATACAAGCATAGAGATGCATTTTTCTCATGTTGTACGGTATCACGTCATTCATGACTCTCATACACATTGACATGTAGGGATAGAGGTATACTTTTCTCATGCCATTTGATAATGAAAAATTTACCTGTTGAAAAGTTTTGGGAAGGAAATCAAGGTTTTACAAACTTGCTCATATTTTGGTGCTTTCGGTAAAAGATTTGGGTTTTACTATTTTATTTGAAAAACTTGCCTATTCTCCTGTAACAGTGAACGAGTTGAGCATCACACCTCTGGGTTATTTTTCTTGCACTAGTTTTATTATAATTGTTATGAATTGTTGCTGGTTATAGGAGTTGGACTCTGACCCTTGTCCCAACTCGCCACTACTTTCAATCTACTTATTGAGTACATGGGGTCGGTTGTACTCATACTATACTTCTACACTTCGCGTGCAGATGTTGGATGCTGATGTTGCTGCGTATGGTGGGAGCTGGATCTGAAGATGTACTGCATTCCTGTTATGGCTATTACTTGTCCTTGGTAGCATTAGATTCGAATTCTGTTCGTTGACATTTCAAACAGATGTTGTAATGACTTCAATTCAGTCTTTGTAAAAATCTAAATCTTAGAAGCTCATGATTTGTACTATCAGTCCTTGGAAAATTCTTTTATAAAGCAGTTGTATTATCATTTCTTCTCTTAATCAATCTCATTAAATTGGATTGTTATTAATTGACTTACCTAATAGATTGGATTAGGTGTCGTCACGACTAGTTAGATTTTAGGACAGTGATTGTTTGGTATAAACTTCGTTTAAGATGGTCCTATCTATTTTAAGGTTAACTTTGTCATCTTTGTCTATGGAAGAAGGATTGTTCCTAGTATAGTAATTCTTTTATCTTGTTTCCAAAAAAAAGTGGCAGATTGTATTTATAGTTTGACTTTTTTGAAGAATCCCTATAAATTCTGTTCCATCTTTCAAAATATTACTTAAAAGTTAAACATTTAGGTGCAACGGTTGTGTTTCACCAAGTGAGATCAAAGCCCTTATTTAATGCACTTCATGCGCATCTCTATTATATTTGTTATGCTATCAACTATGTATCGTGATATTATATATGGAATTTTGACCTTAGCCACTGTCGCCAAGCAAGAAAATAGCTAGTCCTTGTAGAAGAACATTGTCAAGAGTTTTAGCACACATGCACTGACTGATATTATGATCCTATTCGTTGATTTGCATTTGTTGTGATCCATTCAATTGAGGAAGTACGAGAAAATGAAAAAGGGTGCATGGGGGCGGAAATTATGGGGTTTTTATATTTATACTCGGTTTTGGAGTTACAATTGAATCTATATCCACTTTATAAAAAAGTTTCCAAGCCTACCCACTTTACAATCAACTCCAGACTTATCGTGTCTGAAGTTAAAAAAAATTAGTCTGAAGTGAAAAAATTGTACTTCAGATGCACTTAAGGCCAAATAGGTCTGAAGTGCAACCAATGGTTTCATGCACTTAAGACCAATAAGTCTGAAGCAAAAATTTGCACTTCAGATGCACTTAAAGCCAAAAGGTCTGAAGTGCAACAAATATTTTCCTACACTTAAGACCAATAAGTTTGAAGTGAAAAATTACCTTCTGATGCACTTAAGGCTAAAAAGTATGAAGTACAACCAACATTTTCATGCACTTAAGGCTAAATAGGCTTGAAGTGCAAATTGCCAGAAACAGAAATTTGTTCTTCGAATTTTAACAATTCGATATACGATTTAATACCTAAATCTACTCCAAATAAGCTCAAATTTGAAACATAACCTCCAAATATCATCAAGAACAAACTCCAATTATCAATTTGCCAAAACAACAATAAATCTAACGAACTCATTTTGCAATTAAGAAAAAAAAAAAAAACCCTAAGCAAAACTGTAAAACATCATAAATTATCTTAAAATATTTTCATAAATACCATATAAAATCATTGTTATGAGAAGAAGAAGAAGAAGAAGAAGAAGAAGAAGAAGAAGAAGAAGAAGAAAGAAGAGAAAAAAGCTTGAAGTTGTTTAAACAGTGGGTACAAGTTAAAAAATATTTAAAAAGTGGGTACAAGTTAAATAGGGGCGACCAAATAGGGGCCCGTGCAATTTTTTCAGAAATTCTTGCTAGTTGTATCTATTGAGAGTAGGGGTGAAAATTTGAGGCCAAGCCCATTTAACCCGCTCACCCCCTTCAAGGTTGGGCTGGTTATTGACCCATCCATTTATTAAATTCAGTCCATCTTGACCTAGTCTATCTCAACGCATCTAAAGTTGGGCTAATTTTTAGCCCAAATTGATCCATAAGTAATTTTGCTAAAATATCTTTAAAATAATTCTTTTTTGTTTGATATGTTATATATGATACATAGAAAAAGAAAAAAGACTTATTTGATAGTTAAACAGTTCATACAAAAATAACACACATTAATTAAAGCTTGATAATAGTTGGGCGGGTTAAGCTATGACTCAACTTTAGTCCATCTTAGCCATATTAACTTTCGGGTGAGTCATTGACACGTCTATTTATTGACTCAGCCCATTTTGACTCGCCCAAAATTAGCCAAACCCGCTCATTTGACACCCCTAATTGACAGCAAGAGAGGGTCACAGCTAATAAAATGTAAAGATCCAGTTCTAAACAGTTCTAAATTACCTAATTCTCATTTTGGACATCATAATATGATCAGTGGTTTAGCCAAACCCGCTCACGTGCCCGAATTCTGAAAATTTTCTGAGATAAACTTTACCCATAAAATTCGAACTCAATTATATGATTTATTCTCAATTTCATGTTTAATTTCGTGGTCAAAATCCAAAAATATCAAATTCTAGGTTCCTACCAAAATTCCACAATTTTCATAAATTTTCATCCTTAAATCCACATATAAACCATATATTTAGCTTTCAACAAGTAGAAAATTACTTACCTTGTATTGCATGATGAAAACCCCCTCAAAATAACTCCCCGGATTCGGCCATCTAAGAGAAAAATGTGAGAAATTAGAGCTGAGTCTCGATTTTAGAGAACCCTTCTGCTCAGTGACTTTCGCACCAGCGGACATCCAATCACACCTGCAGCGTCGCTTTTGCGACAAAAGCCTCACTTCTGCGGAGAAGCACTGGAGGCTATTTCTCGCACTTGTAGAAAAATCCTGCTTCTGCGCAAACACAGGCGCGATCCAAATCTTTTGCTTCGGCGCCGCCCTTCACTCCTGCGATCGAGGATTCCGATTCTGCGAACACGCAGATGCGCCCAGCATTCCGCTCCTGCGGACCCCCCTCCTTCTATTCCAATTTCGCTCATGCACCAAAGTGTCGCTTCTGCGCTTTCACATATGCGACCAAAAGCTCCGCGCCTGCGATTCTCTGCTCTCAGCTTCTGTAGCGCTCATGCATTTCTTCTAGTGCTTCAGCGGCTTCGCATCTGTGCCGAAATTTCTGCAAGTGCGGTTGCACCAGAACTTGGCCAAAACCAGCATGTCCTAAATTCCAACTTTCACTCCATTTTCAATCTGTTTCGAAACGCTCCTGGACCATCCGATACTCTACCCATACATACTCCCACGTCCGAAATCATCATAACCTACTAGAACCTTCAAATATCGATTCCGAGATCGTTTACTCAAAAGTCAACCTTTGGTCAACTCTTCCATCTTAAAGCTTCCGAATTGTGGATTTTCCTTTCGAAACCACTCAGAACTTTCCGAAATTCAATTTCGACCATGCGTACAAGTCATAATACAAGAAGTGAAGCTACTCAAGGCCTCAAACCACCGAACAACGCGCTAGAGTTCAAAACGACCGGTCAGGTCGTTACATTCTCCCCCACTTAAATATATGGTCGTCCTCGAACGTGCTAAGAATTGCTCCGGAGTTGCCCTAAAATCTCTGTTCAATAACTTATGCACCTACCCGTGCCACCACAACCCAGTTGAGCACATTAGCTCGAGCCAGACTGAAGATCCTCCCTTTTATTTAGTCAATAAGCCTTAGAACCAAATTCCAACCTCCGAATTCTTCTACAAGACCTGATTCTAATATATGAACACCGTTCAACGACCACACACTGTACCAAAACATGATCATACACCTTTGTTGAATTCACACCATGCACCGCCTGATTCACATGCCCATAATAACGTCCTCCAACCATAATAGTTGCAAATTCACGAATTTGATGCCCGCAATACGCCTCATAGCACATATAAGCCTTGTCCCAACTCTTGCAATACCGCCACAACGAATGAGATGTGTAGAAACTCATAACCACCTGCCAAAACAATAAATCATGGGGGTCTCTTCACCTGACAAGCACCACTACCTCATGAATAACAATATTTTCTCTTTAATATACCCTACGTAACCCCCAATCTCATTGATCTCAGGTCCAATAATCTCGTCTCTGATGTGCCGGGTAATTTCGGCACATTTTGATACTACTTGCTTAAAGTTTAACTTGTTTACCGTGCAAATTCTACTGATTTATATAATTTTAGTCTATTTGCAATACATCGAGTGTCAGGACCCAGAAGTACGAAAAAGAGTTCAAAAAGCCAGTTGAAGACAAGAAAAGAAGTTAAGAGCATCGCAAATGTGAGTATGCGGTCGCAAACAGCAAATGCAGACCGCATATTCCACAAGCAGATCGCAAACAAGGACAGAACTCTGGGCAATGCATCATGTCGAACCGCAAAACAGGAATGCGAACCGCAAAATAACAAGGTGAAATTGCAAACGCAAACAGAGTTTCTGGGTGAAAATCAGAGTGGAGAATGCGATTGCATTTCGCGTTCGCATAACCAACATGCGGCAAAATGCGATGAAGGCAAAACTCTTGGGTTGCATCTGCGACAGCCGATGAAGATTTGCGGTCCACATTTCTGTTTTGCGACAGAAATGCGGTCCGCATTATTACTGCAGGGGCAAATCAGTCCGAAATTCGCCTCAGGTTTTGGGCCTTTATAAATAGGTTTAATAGGGTTTTGTGAGGAATAACTTGTCAGAATTGAGAGTACAAAGTACGGGCAATTAATTAGTTTGAATTCTGGGAAGCTTTTGGGATCAATTACCTTCTATTTTGTAAGATGATGACAATTACTATTCTTTATTCTTCAATTTTCAGCATGAGTAGCTAAATTCAAACGCTGAGGTTGTGAACCCTAGATGGGTAGAATGTTGTTGAGATTTTGATATTGAATATGATTTATATGGAAGATTGATATTTATTTATTTCTTATTCTTTAAATAATTGTTAGTGGTTGCAAACATTAACGAACGCCAATTAATTCTATCTTATCTTGGAAAAGTGGGATAGAATTTGGTAGAAATAAATAACAAAGACTCAAGGCTTTAAACCTTGTTTAATGAAATCGCTTAGGAATAAGTAGGTTTTAATTTGGAATTAATTGATTGTTCTTAATCACAACTCTTTTGTATTTGGAAAGATCGTAAAGAGGATAAATTATCCAACTATTGGGAAATATTGGATAGTAAATTAAACATCAATTGCATATCAAGAACTCTCCCGTTGGAAATATTCAATATTAATATCAAGAGTATTCTACTACATAAAGGGGGACACAACCTTGGTTTCTTTATTTCATATTACTTACATTCACAATATTGACATCAGTTTCCGTTTATCCTTACGTTCAATACTCTTTTGTTATTTGAATTACTTGATAGAATTACGACTTAGTCGAGTATTACACTAATTAGATAAACATTTCACACCTATTCCCTGTGGGATTCGACCCCAACCTCGTTTGGGTTATTATATTTGACACGGACCGCTTACACTATTCTTAAGGTGTAATTTGAGCGTATCAGTCTCCCCCAGTATAGGCTGCTCGGGCAATAAGCCACCTATAACACCGTCTAGAATCTTATATGACGCCATCGATGTGCCAACAAGCTCCACCACGAATATGACTCATAATGAAAAACAAACTCTAGCAAGGAACTACCCAGCCCACATAACGAATGAAACGGCCAAGCCGGTGTTATGGTTCTATCTCAAATATAAGAAACAAGACACACAAATAAGTATAAGGAACTATACATAAAATCTCACTGTTGTGGAGTGCAACCAAATCCAGCTATGACACTGTTGCGGCGTGCAACCCGATCCGAATATGACATTGTCGCGATGCACAGCCTGATCCACACACTATACCCGTGGCGGCGGGCCACCCGATCCAACAATATACCCGTGGCGGCGTGCCACCCGATCCACACAACAATCAATAAGGAAACACCCATCAATCCATAATGCTTATACTTACGAATGCTCGAATATCAACCACAAGCACGCCAAGAGTATAATACAAGCCCTGGGGAGACGGATATCGCCATACGCTACAAAAACCCAAGTAGGACTAAGGTGCAATTAAAGACCTGCATCTCGAGAGCCATCCTACGTATATAACACCATAAACTACACGAGATCACAACACGTGCGAATAATCAAGCCGTCTCACAAACTTCCTGGCACAATAGAGTATTACATGGAATAGCTGACGACGAGAATAACATCCAATGCCCGAAAACTCCTCCGTAAGCAATGCTATTACGAATGAACGCATCCTATCTGACGTAGAGCACACATTCACATTAGACCCACCAACGGACTTCAAACCGATTTTGATCATATCATACTGGGCCAACAACCTTTCAAGGATCCACAATGGCCCTATTCATGACACATACGAGCAGCCGTCCAACCCGGAACAAACTCCCACAGTCCACAACCAAATGACTAGAGCGCCTTCAGGCATAAACTCTCACATTAGCGATAGTACCAGAATCTCCATACTTGGTTTCAATCCCTAACAACTAAGTGACTAACATGTAACACTTATACAAATCTCCCCGTGGGATACGCTCCCACGACCTTCTGCACCAGATAGCCAAGTCTGCACATCCATACCACCAACCATACTCATTCTGTAAAGCAAACCAAGAATCCGTAAATCAATACACAAAGCCTCTTGCACTAGACACTGTTCTCAGGTGACGCTAAAGAAAATGCCGGCTTACTCAGAACCTCTAAAGTCTCCCCCCGCCCCCCACTCCTCCGAGCTCGTGACATTCTTATCAACACCAAACCTCGACCTTGGTCCTCAACTTCCAAATTTCCATACCGCCCGCTGCATTTACCATGCCGCTACATAAGAGTACAAGAATTCATCATAACCCCTAAACAACTAGTAGAATAAACACTTAATTGGCTAGAAACCTTTCACTTAACTCATTTCAGAAGAACCATTGCAACACGCAACTAAATTCCCATAGCTGCAGAAAATACTAACCTCAGGTTGTGGTCTAAACCGCCATAACTCTTCTAGGATCTATTCACACATAACAAGCCATTTGAATCAAATACCTCTCAAATCACTCAAATCATGGTGGCTTTCAAGCCCGCACATATAACTAAAAACCACCTGTATAACTAACACGCCGAAGGAATTGATCATTGCCATAATCATGCTGATACAAACCATTACTAACCGACCCAACTTCTTCCAATTTACTCTTGACTTGCCTTGGAAATAATAATAGCTCCATTCAAAAACATAAAGAACTCAATCAGTACTCATCCCGAGTGACCCAAATCATGAGACCACATCATCTCGATACCCATGAACCATATCATACCCTTGCCATGTGCACAATAACATCTCCAACTGGTACACCCATTATGAAGGACCTTCCGCTAATCTGAAACTATTTCTTCCATTTATCCAATACTGCCTTGTAGACCCGATGATAACATAGAAAATTCCCCAACTATTCTTCACACTCTGCTACAAAATCCTGGCCTTCAGCCACACAACGAACCCAAAATCCTTAGACACCACGCTTACATCCTTGAACCCATTAGAACCACTATTGAGAGTCACCCGCTCTGACCTGGTCCCAAATATAATCAAACCCCCTATGTTAGCACATGAACACTCCCAAAAAAAGCAATTGGATTAATTCTTTTCCTTGTACATCACATCCACAAGAAGCGTAAACTCTGAGTCTTCCCAAAATCTGCGCATGAGTCGATAAGGTGAAGTATAGCACATTCATCAAGTTCTTTGATTGAATTACCCCTGATGTTTACTTTTCTTAGTCATGAATAATCTACCAATCACTGATAACCAGAAACCGCACAAGCAGATAACCACACGATCCAATCATAGACGGTGGGCTCCCCCACTTAGCTTTAAGCTACCATCACCTAAATGTAGAACCCACAAAGATTCCTCCTTCTCAATTACCATGTTCTCACACCATCAACCCGCCAAATTTCTCGTAGTCTCTTGTTAAACTTTTCATGGACATTCCAAATTATCATCCATAATCGCATATTCGATCTTCTGCCAAGTAGTAAGTAGAACTCTTCGTAGAAACTTCATCAAAATCTCGCAACAACTGATCTGCTCACAGGAGATAACCCACATGTGGAATTCCATTTCGACATCTTCGAACGACACTCCACTGGGTATAACTAGCACGAAATCAGTAAACCCTCCTTAGCCCATGCTCGTCCACCAGCCATACAAGTCTGTTCATTCCCCATTGACATCAACTGAAAGTCCGACAATACATTCCAAACTCGAAGTCAAGTTGTATCCCATAACGATAATCAAGCTCTTACACCCCTAAACACTCCAAGAAAACTTCTTTCCATCATATTCAACCTTTCTCAGCACAGTAGCCACCATTCCAAATAAAATCTGCAGACCTAGTCACTGTCCACCATGATTCCCAAATCGCTCTAAACTTTTCTCAAGGCATGTGGCTATCCTACCACAGAATCCATATGGTACTCTAACACTCCCACTTCGGTTAAACCATCTCCTTTAGGAAACTTCTCAACCTCTACCTTTCATACTTGACCTGCTAGCAATTCAACCACCGCCGAGACACCTCCGGCCATGTCCTTCCTCATCCTTCGCTACCCAAATGTTGCATCAAATCAAAACCCATCTCTGTAGCACCTGAACTAATAAATTGCTACCAACTCTAAGACTCCTCGAAGATCATCTTTCTCGAGCCATCGGCATTTGAAACACCGATTCAATTCTGAAACCGCTACACACCGCCATTTCTAACAACCGCTTCTTAGACACTATTTCACCACACCCTGTCTTGAAGGCAAATCAAAGAAGACCATAACACCGGAGAACCTTAATACGTTCAAACAAAGACGACGATACCACATCACAAATGAGAATTCCACCACACTCGTAAATATCAAGTATCGCTACTGCATAAACTAAAGCCTGAACATCCATAGTCTGATTGCCTTTCCTCTGCTGGAATTAAATGCCGAACCTCTAAACCATGCATTGAGAAATCCTCCTTTTGAGTCATTCACTGCCTCGACACATAAACAAGCACCCTACCATTACACCAACACTGTGGGATAACAACGCATGAACATCATGATAGTCTGTGCATAGCCTCGAAACCATTGGAAATACAGATGCTGAGCTAAAACGACAGAACACCCTTCCGCAAGGCGACGATAATAGCTCGCCTGAATACGCAGGGAGAAACTTCCTGCACCCGCCTGTAGTACCATTACAACTCCTTGATGCCCAATTGATAACAAGCGCGCTACGTCGCATAAGATTGAGTAGGAAGAAAATGAAGGCATAAGCTCCAATGGAATCAAACCGCACGAAGAGGAACTAAGAAGGGAAGTGCTTTTAACAGCCTTGTAGCCTCTCGAAGATAAGTACGGACGTCTCCGTACCGATCTGCAAGACTCTACTAGACTTGCTCATGACTCGTGAGATCCAAGTGAACTTAACACTCTAATACCAAGCTATCACGACCCAAAACCCGTTATAGGCCGTGATGGCGACAAAGTATCGCCGTTAGGCAAGCCAACAGTGAACCATCACACTAATTGTTCATTTTATTACTTTCAAAATCATAAATTTCATTAAGGAAGGAAATTTATACTTTTAAATCCAGGGGAACGTACATAGGTAGCAGTTTATAAAAGAAATGAAAGGCGATAATGATATATAAATCCGTAAGCAACAATAGCATATCCCAAAACCCGGTGTCATAAGTGCATGAGCATTTACTAAGGAATACAATAATAACACAACATCTGTCCGGAATGTAAATAAGACAGGAAGAAATAGTATGATGAAGACTCTGTGGGCTGCGATGCGTAGCCTGGAATGCAGCTCACCATAGATGACCACTAGATGAACAAGTCGAATCCTGCACATTTAGTGCAGAAGTGCAGCATGAGTACGTAAATCAACACGTACCAGTAAGTATCTAGCCTAACCCTGGAGAAGTAGTGATGATGGGTCGACATTGACACTTATTAGAGGTCCAATAAAGCAATATAATAAATCATAAGCGGATATAAAGCACACAACAATAATGGGCTAAATCTGTAAGTTACATAATCTTCCAAATATTTCTTTTAAAGGCATCAATTTCTCAGTCTTGTATTCTATCAAGTGCCAGAATCAAACGAATAAGGAATACCATATAAAGTGCCAAGCATCAATGGAAAGATAATCTCATGAATCCGGACTACCAGCGATATAACGCACGAGGTCGTTCGACTCGATCCAGAATAATATGTACACTGCCGAAGGTCAAGTGGCACAAATCATAGATGCACTATGATACTACCTAGGCGTTCGGCCCGCTCCACAAGAAAGGAAGAAAGTCATCGAATTACGAGACACGTTCTTACAATACAGTACATGAGCACAAAGTGAATATAACCTTTACCGTTTCTCAAATAACTTGCCAAACAACTCAAGGCGATAAGGCTCGGCCTACCATGTATACACACACACACACACACACATATATATATATATCTGCATATATATATATATATATGTATATATGTATATATATATATGTATATATGTATGTATGTATGTATATTTCTAAATCAATTTCAATTAATTAGGCCAGCAGAATAAGTTCAAATAATTCAACTATTACATGATAAAGTCCTAAGTCCAACGGGACATAAACATGCTTTAGCTACGTACGGACTCTCGTCACCTCGTGCGTACGTAGCATCCACAACTAGTATCACATAACAATTATATCACATAGGGGGTGGTTTCCCCCTCACAAGGTTAGATAGGAGACTTACCTCACTCTGAAGTTCCACAACCGGCAACGCCACTCTAACACCTCAAACCGATGGCCGTCGATTAAAAGCTAGTCAAACAATCATGAAAACCAATAAAAATATATTCCGACATCATAATTAATTAATTTATAACACCACCCATCGCAGCTCAAGAAGTCAACAAAGTCAACCCTAAGGCCCACGTGCCCGGATTCTGAAATATTTTGAAGATAAACATTACCCATAACATTACGAACTCAATTATATGATTTATTCCCAATTTCATGTCTAATTTTATGGTCAAAATTCAAAAATACCAAATTCTAGATTTCCTACCAAAATTCCACAATTTCCATAAATTTTTATCCTTAATCCACATATAAACTTAGCTTTCAATAAGTAGGAACTTACTTACCTTGTATTGCATGACTAAACTTCCTCAAAATAGCTCCCCAAATTCGGCCACCCAAGAAATAAATGTGAGAAATGAGAGTTGATTCTCAATTTTAAAGAACCCTTGTACCCAGCGACTTTCGTACTAGAGGACTTCCAGCCGCACCTGCGGCATCGCTTTTGCGACAAAAACCTCACTTCTGCGGAGAAGCACTGGAGGCCAATTCTCGCACTTGCAGAAAAATACCACTTCTGCGCAAACGCAGGTGCGATCCAAATCTTTCGCTTCTGCGCCTCCCTTCGCTCCTGTGATTCTGCTTTTGTGAACACACAGATGTGCCCAACATTCCGCTACTGTGGATCCCCCTCCTTCCAGTCCAATTTCATTCCTGCGACCAATATGCCGCTTCTGCGCTTGCGTATATACGACCAAAAGCTCTACGCCTGCGATCCTCTGCTCCCAGCTCTTATTGCGCTCATGTGCTTCTTCTGCCACTTCAGCGGCTCCGCACCTGCACCCAAATTTTTGCAGGTGCAGTTGCACCAGAACTTGGTCAAAACTAGCATGTCCTAAATTCCAAGTTTCACTATGTTTTCAATCTGTTTCAAACCCGAGGCCCTCCGGGACCACATCCAAACGTACCAATCAGTACCAAAACATAATACAAACCTACTCGGGGTCTCAAATCACACCAAACAATATCAAAATTGTGAATCGACGATCGAAACCTTTCCTTAAACTTTCAAATTTTTAAACTTCGATGAACGCGTCCGAATCATATCAAAATATTCCGGAATGACGCCAAACTTTGCGCACAAGTCATAAATCACAATACGAACCTATCCCAAGGCTCAGAACCTCGAACGAACATCGATAAAACCAAAATACACTTCAAGTCAATCTTAAGAAATTCTTAATCTTTCAAAATGCCAACCTTTCACAATAGGCGCAGAATTGCTCCCCGACCACCCGATACTCAACCCGAACATATGTACAAGTCCAAAATTATTATACGAACCTATTATAACCTTCAAATCCCAATTTCAAGGTGCAAAAGGCAACCCTTGGTCAACTCTTCCAACTTAGAGCTTCCGAACTGAGGATTTTTCTTTCGAAACAACTTCGAACTTCCCAAAATTCAATTCTGACCATGCGTACAAGTCATAATACATGAAGTGAAGCTACTCAAGGCCTCAAACCACCGAACAATATGCTAGATCTCAAAACGTTTGGTCGAGTCGTTACACTTATGTTGGGTAGATAAAGGAACTAAGGTCTATTATGTTAGGTCTTTACTTTATGAGGATGAGTCTGTGGAGGCATATGACTTGGATTATCCCACGCAATGCTACTTCAGTATTTTCAGTTCTGTAAATCGGTTGATCTATCTTAAGACTGGGCCAAATAATTTGCTTATATGGAATCCATCTATGAGGAAGTTAAAAAAAACTACTGCTTTTATAGCTGCACCAAAGGGTGTCTTCTACTTCTGGGGTTTTTTATATGACGAGGTTTATGATGATTATAAGGTAGTGCGTATGTTCTATGCTATTAATGGTGGCTATTCTTGTGATGTTAAGGTCAAAATATATAGTTTAATGAGTGATTCTTGGAAGGGAATTTATGGTTTCCAGTGTGGGGATATACACTCTTGTTTAGGTAAGTTGGTGAATGGGAAGCTTCATTAGATTACTACTGGTGGTCATCCCGGGGACATCATTTTTATTGATTTGGTTGACGAGAAATGGGGAACGTTGGAGCAGCCTTGCCATGGAGAAGGTGATTTCTTTTGTAAGCTTGGAGTGATGGGAAGTGATCTTTCCGGTGTTTCGTACTTATCAAGTACTTGGGCAGATGTGTGGATTATGAAAGAATATGGGACCAAAGAGTCTAGGGCAAAAATTTATACCATCAAATTTGATGATGATATTCCTAGGCACGTGTGATCTCTATTGTTTTGCAAGTCAAATAAAGGTGAAATTTAGCTTGCATTTGGATCAAGATTCATGATATACAATTCAAAGGCTAATTCGTTATGATACCCAAAGATTTCTAAAAGTTATTTTTTTTTTCTGATGGAATCTGCATCGAAAGCCTAGTTTGTCCCATTTTACAAAACAATGAAGGCTAATAGCACTCAGGTGAATGACAATTGTGTAGCTCATGACATGTAAGAGTTCCACTTCTGTACATTTGTTACTAGTGCTGTTAAATTCTATTTCTTTTCCTTTCAGACATAGAACAAGACACTGCATATGTAAAAGGACATCTTTTAACCATCTGCTTGTGATCTTGTTAGTCATTTTCCCTTTTTGCAGTATTTTCATGAAACAATATTACTTAAAAGAGCTGTTAATTTGGTTGTAGTCCATGACTTCAATCTAAATGGTTCTGGATGTTCTTTCTCTTCTTGAGCTGTTTTTTAAGAGGGATGTGCCCCTAGATAGAGTAAAAATAAGGAGCACTAGAGACATGAAAATTGTGCCCGATAATTCAGCCAATAATGCCTAGGTGTTGCCATTTCCAGCGTTACCGTTTGATCTAGATGGATTCTTTTAGTATTCTTCTTTAAGGGAAACTTAATATGGGGAAGTGAAAACTCAGGAACTAATGAACGTGGGCTAAGTAATGACATGGTATCTTGTTTTGGTGTTTCTTGTTGCTGCTAATAGATAATTGCTTAATTTGTTCAGGACTATTTTTGGTTCTTTGACTGCTTTTATTTGCTAATTGATAATTGTATATGTTGTGAGCAAGCAAGTAGATGTTGGGCCAAAGTTTGGGGAAGCTAATGCACTGGATGAAAACATTGGGCCTGAGGCAAAACTGAGAAAGAGTCAGCGAATCAAACACCCCAATACTTTACTGAAGGACTTTGTGTAGAATCTGGAAGGACAGGTGTTAAGAGATTAGTGGTAGCCAAGAAAATGTCGTTATTATTGTTAGAAGAATAGTAGTGGAACGAGTAGGCTATTTTATATTCAGTATCATCTGTTTTTCTCTCATCCCCAATTCCTCTATCAGAGTCTGTTTCCCATCCCCTTCTTATTCTTCTTATACATTTCTGGTTCTTCCTAAGTTGTATTGTAATTTTGCTCTCAGTTTGCAATAGAAACTCTGTTAATTGTTTGTAGTATTTGGGGTGTGTTACATTGATGTTTTCATTCTCGTCTACAATGGTGGACACTTGACTCAAGTTATTAGAGGATGCTCAATCTGGGCTTTCTCGGGATTTGTCTGAGATGCGTATGACTGTGGATAATCAGCAGAAACTCATGCAAGAGGTTCTCACAAAGGTGGACTTTATTGGTGCTCAACTTAGCGGTTCAGTGGCAAAAACCTCACATGGCCGTGCAGCTGAGGTGGTGGTGGCATAGGGAACTAATGGCGGTGGCCCTACAGTACTCTGTCATAAACTAGCTTCAGTGGAGATGTTTTGTTTTGGGGGTGAGAACCCTAAAGCATGGGTTTTCCAGCTAAATTAGTTTCTTGAGTTTTATTCCATTTTACTTGCTCACCGCCTCTCTATGGCTTCTCTCTATCTTGATGGAGAAGCATTAGACTGGTACCGTTGGTTGTTTTCTAACAAGCAACTGGTAGAATGGGATCACTATGCAGATAAGTTGTGTCACGGTTTTAAGCTAGAGCGGTTTCAGACTCCGGCGATGCGTCTGTCCAAGGTTTGACGAACGACGACGGTTTTCGATTTCTTGACTCGCTTTGAGGCTCTGGCCAATGAAATAGTGGCCTTACCGGAGTCATATAAGGTGGAATATTTTATATTGGGCCTCAAATTGGATATTCAATCTTCAGTCCTTGTTCATAAGCCCACTACCCTTGAGAGTACTATTGAGTTGGCCCATTTATATGAGCAGAGGCTAATTGTGGAATAGAGGTCCATGAAGCCAACTTTAGCTAGGACCCAACCCTTACTCCTAATTTGTAACCCTCAACCGGCTTATCCGCTCTTGTACCCTCTGCTCCAAGATTTCCAGTCAAGTGCTTGTCGTCAACAGACTTGCAACAACTCCGGGATTAAGGGTTGTGCCACTACTGCGATGAAAAGTACACCATTGAATGCAAAAATTTACCCCAACTTCTCCACCTCGAAGATGAAACCGCTCCCATAATTACTTTTCCAGATTCACTTTCCTCCGATGAATTTCTGGCTGAGGAATTGCAGATTCTTGAAGTTCAGGAGCACTTTGCAGTTTCTTATCATCCTCTAGCTGGGGGTCCTTTTCCTTCCACTTTCCGATTTACCGGCCATGTCCATGGTTTCCCCGTCCAAATTCTAGTTGTGATGACTTGATAGCTCATTTTTAGTTTTGGCGCTCATTTCTGTGTTTTGAAACCTCGATTAGCTTCGTTTATCCTTCTTCGATTTATGTGCGCAATCTGTGTCTTCTTCCGGAAGGTTTTTATGTGAAAAATTGAAAAAAATGTGAAATCGTGCCATAAAATTTATTTGAGTTGACTTCGGTCAATGTTTTGAGTAAACAAACCCGGATCAGTATTTTGACGGTTCCCGTGGGTCCGTATCATGATTTGAAATTCGGGCGTATGCCCGGAATCGTATTTGGAAGTCCCTAACTTGAATTAATGCAATTTGTTGAAAACCAGAAATCTAAAGGTTTAAAGAATTCATAAGTTTGATTGTAGTTTGACTTTGTTTCTACCAGGTTTGGATTTCGGTTCCGAAACTTAGTATAGGTTCGTTTCACTATTTATGACTTGTCTGCAAAATTTGGTGCAAAACGGAGCTTATTTGACATGATTCGGATGTTCGATTGATAAATTGAAAGTTCTTAAGTTTCTTTGAAAATTTCATTAGTTTTGGTGTCCGATTCATAGTTCTAAGTGTTATTTTGGTATTTTGACCGCACGAGTGAGTTTGTATGATACTATTACACTTGTGCTCATGTTTGTTTTGGAGCCCGAGGGGCTTGGGTGAATTTCGGATAGGCTACGGAGTGGTTTTGGACTTAGAAAAATAGCTGGTGCAATCAGTTTTTAGTACTGCACTGCAGATCTCGCATTTGCGAGGTATGGCTCCCCAATGCGA
>MCJB01019967.1:175389-188389 GCA_002018475.1 Nicotiana obtusifolia
AAATGCGAGCCTCACTTTTGTGAAGAATGTGTCGCATTTGCGAGCATAGGCTGGATTGGGAAGAGTTCGCATTTGCGGACTCTACATCTTCACAATTGCGAAGGATTTGGTCGCAATTGCGGCCGCTGTCTACTTGGTGTTTCTTCGCATTTGCGAAGTATTGTTCGCATTTGCGGACTGCCTCGATTCAAATTTGCGACAAAATTGTTGCATTTGCAACGATAACAGGCTTAGTGACTTCTTCACATTCGCGAGCGGTTGATTGCTTTTGCGATCATCGCAATTACAAACATTTGTATCACAATTGCGATAACTGCAATTGGGTAAAAGAGGGGAACACGGGATTTAGCTCATTTCTTTCAAACTCTCAACCCTAAGCACCCTAGAGGCAATTTTTTCAAGAGATTTTCTTCCTAAATTCATTGGTATAGACTTTAATCTACTTTTCTTAAATTACCCATTACATTTCATAAGTTTTCAACATCAAATATAAGATTTTCATGGTAGAAATTAGGAATTTGGATAGTATTAGGGATTTTTGTAGATTTGGGATTTAGACCTCGAATTGAGGTCGGATTTCAAAACTAATTACATAATCAGGCTCGGGGGTGAATGGGTCTTCGGGTTTAGGTCCGAATTTCGGTTTTGACCAAGCGAGCCCGGGGTTGACTTTTGTTGACTTTTTCGATAATAATCTAAATTGAACCTCTTTCATTCGTGGGTAGTTTCTAAGGCTTATTTTGAATCATTTGGTTAATAATTTTCTAGATTTGGTTGGTTTGGAGGCTTGTTCAAAAGGCAAGGCCGTGGTTGAACTTTGAGTTGATTGTGGAGTGAGGTAAATATTGGGTCTAACCTTGATTTGAGGGAATTAGGAACCCTTGAAATATGTGCTATGTTTATTACATGTGTAACGGCGTATATGCAAGGTGACGAGTATATATACGCTGACAAATTACTTGTTTCCATGTTTTCCCATATTTCATTAGTTACTTTGTTCCATGACTTAACCATTACATTACTTGTTTTGCCTATCTTTATTGCTTAATATTATCTCTCGTCTTCATGCCTTTATTGCTACATGCTTATTTGACTTCCATGCCATAATTGTTACTTGCCATTTAGCATTTCATGTATCAAAATGTCCATCCCCTCCCTGATTCCTTACTTATTTACTATTTGTCTCGATTTGTTTCGCTCAAATATATGAATTGTCTTATGCCTTGTTGCCTTATATTTTCGTAATAATTGTTTCCTTCATTGAAGTAGTTTCACTTGTACGTATCGTTAAAAGTAGATATCGTTGAGTTGGTAAAGTTGATACATCCGAGTAGTTCGAGCCTCTTGATTATCATGTTATTCTCTATTGCTCGTATATTTGTTCTCTTGATGTATGATTTTTTTAAAAATCTTAGTTATTGAGTTACTATTGTTAATTGAAATTGTTTGGGGAACGGGTGGTACGTCGCAACAGGAATTATAAAGAAGTAATTTGAAAAGGCGGAATAAGGATGAATTATGATTTTGGCAGATGATTTTATGGAGGGGTCGGGTTGCGCGCCGCAACGGGTTTGTTTAAAGTTTATTTTGTGGAATCGGGTTGCACGTCGCAACATATTGATGACAATTATATTTGTTGTGATTGTTGAATTGGCCTCGGTTGTTGAGATAAGTTATATGACTGGTTATTCGGGACTCTCTGCTGGTTGATTTGAGCTTCGTTGATATGAGTTACACGCTTTACTTCTATTCCCGTCTTTCTATTATTTTTGTTATTATTGCGTACAGGTTAATGTAATTGACCCGCCTTAACCTTGTCACTACTTCGTCGAGGTTAGGCTCGGCACTTACAGAGTACATGGGGTCCGTTGTACTCATACTACACTCTGCACTTCTTGTGCAGATACCGGAGTTGGTCCTAGCGGTGTACCATTCACTTGCTCAGATCCAGCTATCTAGAGAAGACTTGAGGTATAGCTGCACGGCGTCCGCAACTCATAAGTCCCCTTCTACTTCTCTTAGTTGTTTATTTGATTCAGACACTTATGCTTATTTCAGACCATTTTTTGTAGTATCTTAGACGCTCATGTATTCGTGACACCAGGTCCAGGGTTGTATTTGAATTCGTCATTTATTAGCTTATTTATCTTGTTTCGGATTGTTCACTTTCTTTGTTGTCATCATATTTGAATTTTGTTAAAAACAGTTAATAAATACATCTAACGTTGGCTTGCCTAGCATGTGAAATTTTAGGCGCCATCACGGTCCCAATAGTAGGAATTCTGGGTCATGACAAGTTGGCATCAGAGCACTAGGTATCCTGGGTCTCACAAATCATGAGCTAGCTTAGTAGAGTTTGGAGGATCGGTACGGGGACATCTGTACTTATCTTCTAAAGGTTATGGAGTTTAGGAAAAATATCAGTTCTTTCTTACTCTGTCGTGCGATTTTATTCTATCATTGATGACTGAACCATTCCATTTTTGTTCTATCGCAGATGGTGAGAACACGGACGACATTAGCAGCGGCACAGGAGCTAGAGCCCCCAGTGGCAGCTACTACCAGGGCTAAAGGTCGAGGCCGAGGTCGCTCCAGAAACCGAGGCAGAGATAGAGCTTAGACTAGAGCTCGAGCAACAACATCCACAGTGGAGCCTTAGGTCAATTTTGATGAGGAGGTCCCAGCTCAGACCGTACCTGTAGGACCAGCTCAGGTCCTGGAGGGATTCATAGCCACTCCAGTGCTTCAGGACGCCCTAGTCTGTTTGGTGCACCTTATGAAGAGTGCGGCCCAGACCGACATATTCCCGATTGTACCAGCCATCTCTTGGGCTGGGGGAGAAGAATAGACTTCCGCTACTCACACCCCGAAGTAGGTGGCTCCCCAGTATCAGACTCCAGTAGCCCACTATCACCGGTTGTTGCCTGTGCACAGGCTGGTGATAGGCCCGTTTTGTCTTCTGAGGCCATGTTAAGGTTGGATAAATTTACCAAGCTCTTTCCAGTTCACTTTAGTGATGCACCTTCTGAGGACCCATAGGATCTTTTGGACTGTTACCACGAGGTGCTGCAGAACATGGGTATAGTTAAGACCAATAGGGTCGATTTTGCCGCATTTTAGATGACTGGTTACGCCAAGAGATGGTGGATATATTATATGTTGACTAGACCAGCTGGGTCACCTGGACTTATCTGGGATCAGTTCTCATAGCTATTTCTAGAGAAATTCATTCCTGTCACTCTGAGAGAGGAGTACCGCAGGCTGTTCGAGCGTCTTCAGTAGGGTAGTATGACTGTCACCCAATATGAGACTCGATTTGTCGACCTAGCTCTCCACACTACCATCTTGCTTCCTACTGAGAGGGAGAGAGTGAGGAGATTTATTGATGGGCTCACTTACGCTATCAGGCTTCAGATGGCCAAGGAGACTGTGAGTGACATTTCTTTCCAGACGGCCGTAGATATTGCTAGACGGAACGAGTTGGTTCATGCTCAGAAGAGAGGGCTGGTATCAGATAAGAGGCCTCGTCACTTTGGTAGGTTTAGTAGTGCCCCATCAGGAGGTAGGGGTTCTTTTGGAGACGCCATCCTCCTTGGTTGTTTCAGTCAGCTCTTTAGGTAAGCCCACGATGCTTCGGGCGGTCGTGGTTCTTACGGGTCTCGTTCTAAGCAGCCAGCATTCAATGCATATTCAAAATCCTATAAGTTCACCGCCACTCCAGAGTTACTACGGCAGCTTGGACCGTCAGAGTCAGTCCTCATTTTAACAGCCTGGGTAGGCGAGGGGGTGCTTTGAGTGTGGGGGCATAGATCACATCAGGAAGTATTTCCCTAGATTGGTGAGCAACAGATCTCAGCAGGGTTCTCGTACCATCATACCGGCATCAGTTGCCCTACTGCCCGCGCAACCAGCTAGAGGTAGGGGTCAGGTAGCCAGAGGTGAAGTTTGGGTTGTTAGAGGTAGAGCTCAGGCCATTAGAGGTGGAGGCCAGCCAGCTAGAGACCGTAGCAGAGACGTGGTTCAGAGTGGTGAGGGCCAGCTCCGATGTTATGCTTTCCCAGCCAGGCATGAGGCTGAGTCATATGACGCTGTTATCATAGGTATTGTTCTAGTTTTCCATAGATATGATTCGGTTTAATTTAATCCAGGATCTACTTATTCCTATGTGTCATCCTATTTTGCTTCATATCTGGTTGTGCCTCGTAATTCTTTGAGTGCTCCTGTGTATGTTTCCACACCTGTGGGAGATTCTATTGTTGTAGATTATGTCTATCACTCGTGTGTGGTTTGTATTGGGAGTCTTGAGACTAGTGTAGACCTCCTACTTCTTGATATGGTGTACTTCGATGTTATCTTGGGTATGGATCGATTGTCACTTTATCATGCTATATTCGACTGTCATGCCAAAACGGTGACCTTAGCCATGCCGGAGTTGCTCGCTTAGATTGGAGAGGGACTCCCGGCCACTCTACCAGCAGAGTTATTTCTTATGTGAAGGCTGGACATATGGTCGAGAAGGGATGTCTAGCTTATTTGGCCAATGTCCGTGATTCTAGTGCGGAGGTTCCCTCCATGGATTCAATACCAATTGTTCGTGAGTTTCCAGAGGTGTTTCCTGCAGATCTGCAGGGGATGCCATCCGACAGGGATATTGACTTCTGTAATTATTTGGCTTCGGGCACTCAGCCCATTTCTATTCCACTGTACCGTATGACCCCGCTGGAGTTGAAGGAATTGAAGGAGCAGTTGCAAGATTTGCTTGATAAGGTCTTCATTAGACCTAATGTCTCGCCCTCAGGTGCGTTTGTGTTGTTCGTGAAGAAGAAAGATGGATCGATGAGGATATGTATAGACTATCGGCAGTTGAACAAAGTCACTATCAACAACAAGTATCTGTTGGCGAGGATTGATGACTTATTTGATCAGCTTCAGGGTGACAAAGATTTCAAAGATTGATTTGATATCTGGCTAGCATTAGTTGAAGATTAGGACATTTGATGCCCCTAAGACGGCTTTTCGGACTCGGTATGGGCATTATGAGTTCCTAGTAATGTAATTTGGGCTAACAAATGCCCCAGCAACACTTATGGATTTGATGAACCAGGTGTTCAAACCCTATTTGGATTCTTTTGTGATTGTATTCATTGATGATATCTTGATCTACTACCGCAGTCGAGAGGAGCATGAGCAGCATCTTTGGATTGTACTTCAGACTCTAAAAGATAGCTAGTTATATGCCAAGTTTTCAAAGTGTGAGTTTTGGTAAGACTCAGTTGCCTTATGGGGCATGTTTTGTCGGCAGAGGGCATAAAGGTGGATTCTAATAAGATTGAGGCAGTTTAGAACTAGCCTAGACCTACTTCAGCTACAGAGATCCGGAGTTTCCTGGGTTTGGCGGGTTATTATCACCGATTCGTGGAGGGGTTTTCATCACTAGCAGCCCTATAGACTATATTGACCCAGAAGGGTGCACCGTTCAGATGGTCGGATGAGTTTGAGTTGAGCTTTCAGAAGCTCAAGACTGCTTTGACTACGACGCTAGTGTTGGTGTTGCCCACAGGTTCAGGATCTTACACGGTGTATTGTGATGCATCTCGTATTGGGCTTGGTACAGTATTGATGCTGGATGACAGGGTAATTTCACATGCGTCGCGGCAGTTGAAGGTTCATGAGAAGAATTACCCTATTCATGACTTAGAGTTAGCAGCCATTGTTCATGAGCTGAAGATTTGGAGGCATTATCTTTACGGTGTGTCGTGTGAGGTATTCACGGACCATTAGAGTCTTCAGTATTTGTTCAAGAAAAAGGATCTCAACTTGAGGAAGAGGAGGTGGTTGGAGCTGTGAGTATGGGCAGCCTTGCATATATCCCAGTTGGTGAGAGGCCGCTTGCAGGAGATGTTCAAACTTTGGCCAATCAGTTCGTGAGGTTAGATGTTTCAGAGCCCAATCGTGTTTTAGTTTGCACAGTCGCTCGGTCTTCCTTGTATGAACGCATCAGAGAGCGCCAGTATGATGATCCCCATTTGCTTGTTCTTAAGGACATAGTGCCTTACGGTGGTTCCAAGTAGGTTACTGTTGGAGATGGTGGGGTTTTAAGGATGTAGGGTCGTATTTGTGTGCCCAATGTAGATGGACTTCATGAGTTGATTCTTGAGGAGGCCCACGGTTCCCGGTATTCTATTCATTCGGATGCCGCCAACATGTATCAGGACTTGCAACAGCATTATTGGTAGAGGAAGATGAAGAAGGATATAATTGCATATGTATCTTGGTGTCTAAATTGTCAGCAAGTAAAGTACGAGCATCAAAGACCTGGTGGTTTGCTTCAGAAGCTAGAGATTCCTGAGTGAAAACGGAGTGTATCACTATAGATTTTGTCGTCGGACTCCCACGGACTCAAAAGAAGTTCGACACGGTATGGGCCATTATGGACAAGTTGACCAAGTCGGCACATTTCATTCCAGTGGCAGTTATGTATTCTTCATAGCGGTTAGCTGAGATCTACATCCACGAGATCGTCTTTCTTCACGGTGTGCCCGTGTCTATCATTTTTGATCGAGGTACTCAGTTCACCTCGCACTTTTGGAGAGCCGTACAACGTGAGTTGTACATGCAGGTTGAGTTGAGTACAACATTTCATCCCCAGACGGACGAACAATCCGAGCGCACTATTCAGATATTGGAGGATATGACTCGCGCTTGCGTTATGGATTTCGGGGGTTGTTGGGATTATTTCTTGCCACTTGCAAAGATTTCCTACAACAACAGCTACCATTCTAGCATTCGGATGGCTCCCTATGAGGTATTGTACGGGAGGCGGTGTCGTTCGCCAGTTGGATGGTTCGCGCCGGAGAAGGCTCGGTTGTTGGTACAAATTTGGTACAGGATGCCTTAGATAAGTTCAAGATTATTCAGATCGACTTCGCACTGCTCAGTCCAGGCAGAAGATGCATGCCGACCGTAGAGTTCGTGATGTTGCATTCATGGTTAGAGAGAGGGTATTGCTCCAGGTTTCACCCATGAAGGGTGTGATGAGGTTCGGAAAGAAGGGAAAGTTGAGCCCTAAGTATATTGGACCCTTTGAGATTCTTGAGAGGGTGGGTGAGGTGGTCTACAAGCTCGCATTGTCATCTAGCTTATCAGCAGTCCATCCGGTGTTTCATGTAGCTATGCTCCGGAAGTATCATGATGAACCGTCCCATGTCTTAGATTTCAGCTTAGTCCAACTGGACAAAGATTTGACTTATGAGGAGGAGCTGGTGGCTAGTTTAGCCTGGCAATTGAGCTTTAAGAGTTATCCTTCAGTTCGAGTGCAATGGAGAGGTCAGCCGATCAAAGCAGCCACGTGGGAGTCCAAGTCGGACATGCGGAGTAGATATCCACAACTTTTTACTAGTTCAGGTACCTTTCTATGTCCGTTCTAGGACGAACGTTTGTTTTAGAGGAGGATAATGTGATGACCCCATAGGTCATTTTTAATTTTAGCCCTCATTTCTGTGTTTTGAAACCTCGACTAGCTCTCCTTAGCCTTCTTCGATTTGTGTGCACAGTCTGTGTCTTCTTCCGAAAGGTTTTTATGCGAAAAATTAAGAAAATGTGAAATCGTGCCTTGAAATTCACTTGAGTGTGTTTTGGTAAGACTCAGTTGCCTTTTGGGGCATGTTTTATCGGCAGAGGGCATAAAGGTGGATTCTAAGAAGATTGAGGAAGTTTAGAACTAGCTTAGACCTACTTCAACTACAAAGATCCGGAGTTTCCTGGGTTTGGCAGGTTATTATCACCGATTCGTGGAGGGGTTTTCATCAATAGTAGCCCTATTGACTAGATTGAGCTAGAAGGGTGACCCCTTCAGATGGTCGGATGAGTGTGAGTTGAGCTTTCAGAAGCTCAAGACTGCATTGACTACGACGCTAGTGTTGGTGTTGTCCAAAGGTTCAGGATCTTACACGGTATATTGTGATGCATCTCGTATTGGGCTTGGTACAGTATTGATGCAAGATGACAGGGTAATTTCATATGCGTCGCGGCAGTTGAAGGTTCATGAGAAGAATTACCCTATTCATGACTTAAAGTTAGCAGCCATTGTTCATGGGCTGAAGATTTGGAGGCATTATTTTTACGGTGTGTCGTGTGAGGTATTCACGGACCATTAGAGTCTTCAGTATTTGTTCAAGAAAAAGGATCTCAACTTGAGGAAGAGGAGGTGGTTGGAGTTGTGAGTATGGGCAGCCTTGCATATATTCCACTTGGTGAGAGGTCGCTTGCAGCGGATGTTCAGACTTTGGCCAATCAGTTCGTGAGGTTAGATGTTTCAGAGCCCAATCGTGTTTTAGCTTGCACAGTCGCTCGGTCTTCCTAGTATGAGCGCATCAGAGAACGCCAGTATGATGATCCCCATTTGCTTGTCCTTAAGGACATAGTGCGTTACGGTGGTTCCAAGTAGGTTACTGTTGGAGATGGTGGGGTTTTGAGGATGCAGGGTCGTATTTGTGTGCCTGGATGGACTTCGTGAGTTGATTCTTGAGGAAGACCAGAGTTCCCGATATTCTATTCATCAGGGTGCCGCCAAGATGTATCAGGACTTGCAACAGCATTGTTGGTGGAGGAAGATGAAGAAGGATATAATTGAGTATGTAGCTCAGTGTCTAAATTGTCAGCAAGTAAAGTACGAGCATCAAAGACCTGGTGGTTTGCTGCAAAAGCTAGAGATTCCTGAGTGAAACCGGAGCGTATCACTAGATTTTTTCGCCGGACTCCCACGGACTCAAAAGAAGTTCGACACGGTATGGGCCATTGTGGACAAGTTGACCAAGTGGGCACATTTCATTCCAGTGGCAGTTATCTATTCTTCAGAGCGGTTAGCTGAGATCTACATCCACGAGATCGTCTTTCTTCACGGTGTGCCCGTGTCTATCATTTTTGATCGAGGTAATCAGTTCACCTCGCACTTCTGGAGAGCCGTACAACGTGATTTGGTCACGCAGGTTGAGTTGAGTATAACATTTCATCCCCAGACGGACGGACAGTCCGAGCGCACTATTCAGATATTGGAGGATATGATTCGCGCTTGCGTTATGGATTTCGGGGGTTCTTGGGATTAGTTCTTGCCGCTTTGATTTCCTACAACAATAACTACCATTCTAGCATTCAGATGGCTCCCTATGAGGTATTGTATGGGAGGCGGTGTTGTTTGCCAGTTGGATGGTTCGAGCCGGTGGAGGCTCGGTTATTGGGTATAGATTTGGTACAGATGCCTTGGATAAGGTCAAGATTATTTAGATCGACTTCCCACTGCTCGGTCCAGGCAGAAGATGTATGCCGACTGTCGAGTTCGTGATGTTGCATTCATGGTTGGAGAGAGGGTATTGCTCCGGGTTTCACCCATGGAGGGTGTGATAAAAGTTGAGCCCTAGGTATGTTGGACCCTTTGAGATTCCTGAGAGGGTGGGTGAGGTGGCGTACAAGCTCGCATTGCCACCTAGCTTATCAGCAGTCCATCCGGTGTTTCATGTAGCTATGCTCCGGAAGTATCATGATGAACCGTCCCATGTCTTAGATTTCAGCTTAGTCCAATTGGACAAAGATTTGACTTATGAGGAGGAGCAGGTGGCTATTCTAGCCTGGCAATTGAGGTCTAAGAGTTATCCTTCAGTTCGAGTGCAGTGGAGAGGTCAGCCGATCAAATCAGCAACGTGGGAGTCCGAGTCGGACATGCGGAGTAGATATCCCACACTTTTTTTACAAATTCAGGTACTTTTCTATGTCCGTTCGAGGACAAACGTTTGTTTTAGAGGTGGAGAATATGATGATCCGATAGGTCATTTTTAATTTTAGCCCTCATTTCTGTCTTTTGAAACCTCAACTAGCTCCCCTTAGCCTTCTTCGATTTGTGTGCGCAGTCCATGTCTTCTTCTGGAAGGTTTTTATGCGAAAAATTAAGAAAAGTTGAATCGTGCCTTAAAATTCATTTGAGTGAGTTTTGGTTTGACTCAATTGCCTTTTGGGGCATATTTTATCGGCAGAGGGCATAAAGGTGGATTCTAAGAAGATTGAGACAGTTTAGAACTAGCCTAGACCTACTTCAGCTACAGAGATCCGGAGTTTCCTAGGTTTGAGTTGACTTTGATCAACATTTTGAGCAAACGGACCTGGATCAGTATTTTGACGATTCAGGTAGGTCTCTATCGTAATTTGGGACTCGGTGTATTCCCGGAATCGAATTCGAAAGTCCCTAATTTGAATTAACACAATTTGTTGAAAACTAGAAATCTAAAGGTGTAAAGAATTCATAAGTTTGACCGTAGTTTGACTTTGTTACTACGGGGTTCGAATTTCGGTTCCAGAACTTGGTATAGGTTTGTTTCAGTATTTATGACTTGTCTGTAAAATTTGGTGCAAAACGAAGTTGATTTGATGTGATTCGGACGCTCGGGTGAAAAAATAAAAGTTCGTAAGTTTCTTTGAAAATTTCATTAGTTTTGGTGTTCGATTTATAGTTCTAAGTATTATTTTAGTGTTTTAATCACGCGAGCGAGTTCGTACAATGTTATTACACTAGTGTGCATGTTTGGTTTGGAACCCGAGGTGCTCGGGTTAATTTCGAATAGGCTATAGAGTGGTTTTGGACTTAGGAAAATAGCTGGTGCAAATCTGTTTCTGGTGTTGGACTGCAAATCTCACATTTGCAAGGTCTGGCTCGCAAATGCGAGCCTTGCTTTTGTGAACAATGTGTCGCATTTGCGTGCATGGGCTGGGTTAGGAAGAGTTTGCATTTTCAGACTCTGCATCTTCGCAATTGCAAAGGATTTGGTTGCAATTGCCACCACTATCTACTTGGTGCTTCTTCGCATTTGCGAAGTATTATTCGCATTTGCCACGACAACAGGCTCAGTGACTTCTTCGAATACGCGAGGGGTTGATCGCTTTTGCGGTGATCGCAATTGCAAACTTTATATCGCAATTGCAATAACTACAGCTGGGTAAAAGAAGAGGAAAACGGGATTTAGCTCATTTCTTTCAAACTCTCAACCCTAAACATCCTAGAGGCGATTTTTCCAAGAGACTTTCTTCCTAATTTCATTGGTAAGTGACTTTAATCTACTTTCCTTCAATTACCCAGTACATTTCATAAGTTTTCAACATCAAATCTAGGATTTTCATGGTAGAAATTAGGCATTTGGGTAGAATTAGGGATTTTTGTAAATTTGGAATTTAGACCTCGAATTGAGGTCTGATTTCAAAACTAATTACATAACCGGGCTCGGGGGTAAATGGGTGTTCGGGTTTTGGTCCGAATTTCAGTTTTGACGCAACAAGCCCGGGGTTGACTTTTATTGACTTTTTCAATAATGTTATAAGTTGAACCTCTTTCATTCGTGGGTAATTTCTAAGGCTTATTTTGAATCGTTTGGTTAATAATTTTCTAGATTTGGTTAGTTTGGAGGCTTGTTCGAATGGCTAGGCCGCGGTTGAACTTTGAGTTGATTGCAGAGTGAGGTAAGTGTTGGGTCTAACCTTGATTTGAGGGAATTAGGAATTCTTGAGCTATGTGTTATGTGAATTACATATGTAGCGGTGTATATGCGAGGTGACAAGTGTATATACGCCGACAAATTACTTGTTTTCATGTTTTCCCGTATTTTATTAAATACTTAGTTCCATGACTTAACTATTACATCACTTGTTTTCCCTATCTTTATTGCTTAATATTATAACTTGTCCGCTACATGCTTGTTTGACTTCCATGCCATAATTGCTACTTGCCATTTAGCATTTCTTGTATCAAAATGTCCATCCCCTCCCTGATTCCATACTAATTCACTACTTGTCTCGATTTGTTTCCCTCATATATCTAAATTGTCTTATGCCTTGCTGCCTTACATTTTCGTAATAATTGTTGCCTTCATTGAAGTAGTTTCACTTGTACGTATTGTTAAAAGTAGATACTGTTGAGTTGGTAAAGTTGAGATCCGAGTATTTCAAGCCTTTTGATTATCATGTTATTCTCTATAGCTCGTACATTTCTTCTCTTGATGTATGATTTCTTGTAAATCTTAGTTATTGAGTTATTATTGTTAATTGGCATTGTTTGGGGAGCGGATTCCACGTCGCAACGGAAATTAAAAAGAAATGAATTGAAAAGGCGAAATAAGGATGGATTATGATATTGACAGATGATTATATGGAGGAGTCGGTTTGCGTGCCGCAACGGATTTGTTTAAAGTTTATATTGTGGGATCAGGTTGCACGCTGCAACATGTTGATGACAGTTATATTTGTTGTGATTTTTGAATTGGCTTCAGTTGTTGAGATGAGTTATATGACTGGTTATTCAGGAGACTCTGCTGGCTGATTTGAGTTTCATTGATATGAGTTACCTGCTTTACTTCGATTCCTGTCTTTCTGTAATTGTTATTGTTATTGTTATTGTTATTGTTATTGTTATTGTTATTGTTGTTATTATTATTATTATTATTTTTTTTTTTTTTTTTTTTTTTGACATACTTTTATAAACCAAGTATGCTTGTGTTTTGGATTATTATAAAACAAAGTTGTGCTAAAAGCTTGGATATAATCCCAATAAGTAAAACTTACTTTTACTCCCGTATTAAGAGTAACTTGTCTTTCCCTCATAGTAGAAAGACCCCAATCTTCTGCGGATATAATCCGTTTGATTATAAATTTTGAGAAGTTTATCACTTGCTCATTTCTTGCATCATGAAAGTCGGTTATTTCCACACTTTCAGTTTGTTTCAGAATCTGTTCATAGTATGAACGAGTCTTATATGACTGTCCTGGAAAATATAAATTGTCAGAGAAATATCTCTGAAGTAATGGCCATGGTTCTGTCCCTCTATCAATGTCAGAATCTTCGATTAGAAGTATCACTTCTTTCTTTGGAATCTTTTCATAGTTCTTATTATCAAAAGAACCTTCCATTGCTACACTTGCAAATGTATCACTTTGCAGATTAGATTGATTTTGCGGCAATATATAT